>JBBPQV010000222.1:0-30277 GCA_038092675.1 Boletus rufocinnamomeus
CATGGCATGTACCTCGTATGAAGCTGCAGCGGCGATCACCTCATGTGAGAATTTGGCGGTGTGCGGTTCCCCGACCCCGACCTAGGGGCGACAAGTCAGTGTGGTCGTCGCTAACGGATGCCCAGCGGGGCTGCATACTTTGGCGTAGGCCTGCGCCTCTGTAGAGTCATTGTTGAACCACATTTTTGGTGCTTGGATGTGTGCGAACTCAAGAGGAGCTACTTTCCTCCTCCTATTTGATTCGAGTGGTCATAATAACCCCTGAGTTGCCCCTGAGTGGAGTAGTAATCCCGTGAGAACATTGACTCTCGAGCCTGCAAAGCAAGACCGAAGTCGAAGATACTTGAACATCCGTTCGAAATGCCTCAAATAACGATTCTGAAACGTCCGCGTGAAGAGGCAGTCGTAACCCAACGCAAGTTTTTCAAAAAGACATCTCGGGGAAAGGTCATCAAAGGTTCGCGAACCAGCTGCACTCCCCATCATACATACAGCTAAGCATCCATCAGTACTGCGAGAGCGTTACCTCCGCGATGATATATACTGTGGTATCATCGCGTGTCGGATCTGCGCTGGTGACATCAATCCCGTCCTCCCCGCTGCAGGCGACCCCACTCACAAACAGTTCACTACGGGTCACTATGTCCTCCCGGACACGAACATATATCTGTCTCAGGTCATACTCCCCTTCGTCGATACATCTCACACTAACATTCTTCTCTTTTAGATGGATCTGATGGAGTCCCCCAGTTTTACCCCTCCAATCATCCTTCTCCAGACCGTCTTGGAGGAAGTCCGACACAGATCCCTGCCCCTTTACAATCGCCTCAAGGCACTCGTCAAGGCAGACGACAAGAAGATCTGGGTCTTTTATAACGAGTTTCGCTCGTCCGTATCGTTCTCTTCTTCCCTCTTCGACTGTTCACTCTCGTACAGAGAAACTGCGGTTGTGACGGAAGAAAATGAGACGCCAAATGACCGTAACGATAGAGGTAGGGTCGGACGCGTCGCCCAACAGTCCCAGTGCCATTGACTGTCCATAGGCATCCGGAGAGGCGCGGAATGGTATAATACCCACCTTGCCCTCGCGCGCCCTCCCGTTCGCGGTCAGACGCGCAAGATTCCCCAAGTCGTCCTCCTCACTGATGACGTTGCTAACCGACAAAAGGCCGAGGCCGAAAACATACCGACCGTTTCAAGTAGGATCTTTCCCTCTTACTATTATCCGTTTCCCATTTCATTACATCTCGAATAGTTCGCAAATATGTCGAGGGAATGCAGGAAGCCGAAAAACTTTTGGATCTGCTCTCTGCTACAGGCACGGATGAACTCGAACGAACTAGAGCTGCGACGACCACCCGGACGGCACTCTATGACAATGTGTGCTTTATGTTGTTGAATAGAGATCGGTGCTCACAGCATTTTTAGTACCTTCCTACTGCTACGCTCTTGGCTGGCACCAAAGCAGGGGAACTCCATCAAGGTCACTTTAATGCCAACCAATACAATTACTTGGAAGTTCGTCCTTGTACCGTTCGGTTGGCCAATCCGGGATGACATCATCTTTCAGGGCACTGTACCGGTCCCAGCTTTCACGAAGCCCGTCCTTCTAGTCGGCAGAGAGAACATGAATCGCGCCGTTCACGGGGATGTCGTCGTCGTCGAAGTCTTTGATGAGAGTGAATGGAAAGCTCCAACCGACGAAGTTGTCGACCAAGAGGGTACGCCTTCCACCATCGCGAATCTGTCATTTCTGCGTCTCAATGATTGCTTTTAGCCACTCTCAAGAACGATGACGCCGAAGACTCAGGGGAGGAGTCAGACGGAGATGAATTCAAACTTCGCGAAGAAACGAGAGCCCTCCGGTCAGTTCACACCAAGAAAGGCTCTGCTGAGAAGCAGCCCACCGGACGAGTTGTCGGAATTATCAAACGGAACTGGCGCGCGTACGTTCTTTAACCTCACTCGACCATGCTTGGGGGGTATTGCTTCTCAGTCTCACTGTTCTTCCTCTAGTTACGTGTGCCATCTTGATACTGCGTCCCTTCCGTCTACGGCTTCGACTTCGCTCTCTACCCAGACTGTCTTTGCCCTCCCGCTTTCCCGATTACTCCCTCGTATCCGACTTCGTACTCGTCAAGCTCCTTCACTTCTTGGACAAAAGATTCTCGTGAGCATCGATCGATGGGACGCGCATTCGCGATACCCCGAGGGCCACTTGGTGCGTGCTCTAGGAAAAGCAGAGGATAAGGAAACGGAACAAGAAAGTCTATTATTGGAGTTTGAAGTGCCATATCGACCGTTTGGGAAAGCTATCTTGGACTGTTTGCCCCCTGAAGGAGATCAGTGGGTTGTCCCGCCAAAGGACACAACTGACCCAGTGTGGAGAGATAGGATGGACTTGAGGGACTTGGACATTTGTAGTATTGATCCCCCAGGTGAGTGTTTCTCTGTGTAAGAGCAGAAGAATTATTCGAGTGGATTGATGCGACGTCTTGTCCTGCAGGATGTCAGGATATTGACGACGCGCTGCATGCTCGCCGTCTTCCTAATGGAAACATCGAAGCGGGTGTCCGTGAGTACTCTTTAACGAAAATTATCAACGAATCTAACTGGGACACGTAGACATTGCGGATGTTTCCCATTTTGTTCACGCTGATACCCCCATGGATAGTGAAGCTGCCTCGCGCGGGACGACCGTATACCTAGTGGACAAACGCATTGACATGTTGCCGGCACTTTTGGGCACAAATCTCTGTTCTCTTCGACCACACGTTGAAAGATTGGCATTTAGCGTGATTTGGGTAGGTCGCTCTAACGGTCCATGTACACGCACGACGGCTAACAGCAGTTTAGCAACTCACAGAGGACGCGGACATTATCAACGTCAAGTTCACAAAGTCTGTCATTGCTTCAAAAGCAGCATTTGAGTACGGGGAGGCACAAATGCGCAAAGACGACCCGTGAGCAGTGTCTTTGATGCATACGCTGTACAACACTGAGCTTGGTTGCATAAGCAATCGCACCGACTCGCTCACGCAATCCATTCGCCTTCTCAATGCACTCGCCATCAAGCTCAAGACACAGCGTATGGCAGCTGGCGCGTTAAATCTCGCATCTCCCGAAGTGAAAATCAATCTTGGATCCGCCGAGTCCTCTGATCCCATCGACGTCGAGCAAAAAGAGTTGCGGGAGACGAACAGCTTGGTAGAAGAATTTATGTTGCTCGCCAACGTGAGCGTAGCCAAGAAAATCGACGAGGTGTTCCCGCAGACGGCTGTGTTGAGGTGCGTTGTGTCATGTCGATTTACTGGTAGTGGCGATGAGGTATCGACGGTCGTTCTCGACAAGACGCCATTTACCCCCGCCAAAGACGAATTTCGAAAAGCTTCAGGACGTGCTCTCGAAACGAAAGGGGTTCAAGCTCGATGTCTCAAGTTCGGGGGCACTGGCGGCCTCGTTGGATAAATGCGTCGTGCGTACTTGGCGTGTGGATTCTTTTCGTCGATACCTCACGACCAAATCTAGGATCCCTCTGCACCGGCGTTCAATACCCTGGTTCGTATCATGGCGACGAGGTGCATGCTTTCTGCCGAGTATTTCTGCTCTGGAAGTGTTTCCAGAGATACGTTTGGACATTACGGCCTCGCAAGCCCGATTTACACGCACTTTACGAGTCCGATCAGGCGGTATGCTGGTAAGTAGGAACCCCCCCCCATACATCACCGACAAATGACCCATCCATCACACAGACATTCTCGCGCATCGTCAACTCGCCGCTTCCATCTCGCACGTCCCGCTCCACCCTTCGCTTCACTCTAAATCCAACGTCGAGCGCATCATGGACGTGATCAATCGACGGCATCGTATGGCTCAAATGGCAGGACGCGCCAGCGTCGAATTTTACGTCGGTCTGGCTCTCAAAGGACGTGCGGAGGCGCTCGCGAAGGAGGGAGAGGGGGAGGGGATCACGGAAGACGCGTTTGTCATACGGACGTTTAGGAATGGCGTTGGGGTGTTTGTGTTCCAGTGCGTGCGGATGTGGCTTTTTGTTGTTGTGTTGACTGATTGTCGGGGTTTTTTTTTTCGGGGATACTTTAGGCTCGGACTGGAAGGTCTCGTCACGTTCAAACGCGACGTCCAATTCGACGCGGAGAATTATACCGTCATGGTGCCGCCGTCGACGAACGGGTCGGAGGAAGCTGCGCCGGTGGCGATCTCGGTGTTTGACAAAGTCAAGGTCAGGATCGGGGTGGAGAAGGATAAGAATACGCAACGCGGCCGCGTGAAGATGACACTCATGAGTCCTGTTGATTCGAGGGGGTTGTAGAGCGACTTTGGATGTAAACGTATTGTCTGTTTCCCCTTCTCACTAACCATCACTGAGGTGAATATTGCGACACAAAACACCCTAATAAATTAGTAAACAACAACTACAACATAACCCATTCCACAATGAAGAAATTGTACGAGAAACACCAGCGATATCCCTGAATGATATGGCTAATTACTGGGCCAGTCGGGCAAGCCTTTCACTGCAGCATTACACGACTCCCGCACGCGTCGTTTGCTTGCCTGATCGCCCGACTGTCGATAGCTGTTGAACACTTCGTGTAGCTGGAAGGTAGATGCCACGACAGTGTCTAGAGAGACCCCTGAGACCCTGTATAAAACACGAAATCGTACGACGTACCGAAATTATTGTTCGCATCTCTGAGCACCTATAACGCCGATATGAACATCCACGCTCAAAACACATGCATCAGAGAGAGAAAGAGAAGCCACTTTACCTGTTTCCAACCTTCGACTTGACTATTATACCCGAACGCCGGATCGGGGCCAAACAGTCCCGGATCGGTATGGCCACCATACTGCCGTACGATGCCCTCTGCCTGCTGCTTGCGCGCAGACCACGCCTCCTTGAGTGCATCGCACGCACCGAACAGCTGTTTCCAACTATACGTATCCCAAGCTTCCAGTCCGGACTTGTGAGTGCGAATCAAGTCGCGTGGGTGAGCCACACCTGCAGGACCGGTCCCGGAGGTCCCCTGGTGGATCTGAGACTGGCTCTGGCTCTGACCCTGACCCTGGCTCTGATTCCCGCTCTGGGACAGCTGCGCGTACGGATCGAATTCGGCTAGATAGCTGGGTGTGGCGTTAGTTGGCTGTGTTGGGTAAGGGCCGCTGGAATATGGGTAGCCGGGTGGGATGGGGTATTGTGGCAATGGCTGTGAGAACCCGCTTGTCGGTTGGAAAGCGCCGATGCCGGTGGGTTGGGGGCCCATTTGTCTGTGAGAGGGAAATGTGGGGATGTGATCAGATCGAGGGGTGTCACGTTCATGCATTGCGGAACGTACCCTTGGGGTGTGTACTGAGGAGCGTAGGATGTCGATGCAAACTGGTTCTGAGGGGACATCACCTGTGGTTGGGCTTGGTAACTGGGGGTGTAGGATTGGGGTGGGTGTTGTTGATACTGTTGTTGGTACTGCTGTGGTTGATTTGGGTACCCGTTGGGTGGGTATCCGGGCTGGAAGGTGGATGCGGAGAGATCTGGGAAGCGGGCGTGTGCGGTGGTGGGGTCACCGACGAAGGGATTGTTGGACAGACCGGGCTGTGGACTGGCAGGGCCATAGTTGTTCGCGTACATGATGGGTCGAGGACAAGAGCAGCAGCACTTGAGATCAGAGTCATCATGGCCTCGTCAACTGCACTGGATTATGTAACACTAGTACTACGCCTCTTCGTCTACTTCTGTCGTAAATACGAGACAAACCCCATCGTCCCCTGCGCTCACAACCACAGAACCCTCCAGCCCGAGCGATGCACTGAGGATTGGTCCACGATGGCCTGTGTGCTCCTTGATCAGCGTGCCCGTTCGAGCATCCCACGTCCTCAGTGTTTTGTCTGCCGAGGCCGTGACGATCAGGTGGGTCTTTGGTGCCGGGTGTGCTATCACACTCGTGATCGCGTCCTACAAGTGCTGATCAGACGCCGCGATGGAAGGGTTTTAATTGGACTAACCTCGTGCTCCAGAGTCGTGCGCAGACGCATCGTACTGACGTCCCAGATGCACGCTTTACCATCTGTTCCGCCTGTTATAACAACCCCAGGGCCACTTGCCGTCCCGAAGAGATCAACGAACTGAACTGCTTCGACGCTCTCTCCCTCGGCGTGTCCTCCGAGGGCCCCTACGACTTCCCCTTTGCTCAGACTCACCACCCGGACGCTCCCCGATGTCCCTCCCACAACAGCCAATGTAGAAGAAGGGTTAACCGCCAAAGAGGTAATGCCGTCCAAATCGAAACGAGCATCCTGTGGAGTAAGCTTGAAAACAGGGGTTGGTGAACGCGGGTCCCAAAAGATGAGGGTCCCGCCAGCGCAGGCTGTCACTATCCGTTTACCTGAACCAGACGATAAGATACTCGACGTTCGCCGAGATGTGTTGATCTGACGTACCGTCGGGAGTGAACTCGCCGCACTGAACCGGACCCGTGTGACCTGCAAATACTTGCATCGTATTTCCCGAGGGCACTGTCGTGTGGTTAGCATGATGACGATCTTGTAGCTTTCCATTCTTACATTGCCATAACCACACCATGGAGTCATTTGATCCCGCTAGGAGGACATTTCCCTTAGGGTGCCATCGCAGCCACTAAATCTTTGTTAATTCAATGTTCCAAAGCCCAGGTAGAATACACACCATGACTTCGTCTGGCCCCTGAAGTTCAGTGAGGAACTCCCAAGTTTTATAATTCTCTTTGCCGACTCTTCTCCACACCCTGACCTTTCCGTCCATCCCCCCGGTCGCGATCATTTCTCCGTCAGCGCTGAACGCCGTATTCGATACGCTATCTGTATGCCCCGTGAGGGTGACAATGACTTCGCCGTCGGTAATGTCCCATATGTATCCTAGGTCATCCTCGCCTCCCGATGCGGCGAGAGGCTCTGTAGGATGACACGAGACCGCGAACACAGAACCGTTGTGGTTCGGAAAATCTTGAAGGGAGTTGTTTTTAATATCTTCGCCGTCAGTGGGTAGGTCGCCTACGTGATCGGCAGCTTCGTCATCGTCGTCCATCGGTATATCGCCGTCGTCGGTCACTTCCGCGTGGACCTCGTCTTCGTCGATGAAGGCTTCGGTATCCTCTTCGCCGATGTAATCTTGCTCTATCTCGTCGGATGCCATTTGGTGGTATTGGTGTTACGCTTGTGCCAGGGAAGGGCACAAGGGTTCTACTAAGATATACCCGCGGCCGAAGCAGTACTGGATGAGAAATCACTCAAAGGCTGAGTCAAAGCTGAGCGAGAATATTACACCTGTCTCTTCATAACCCGCGTGGCGATTCAGATAACCCGCTCACGTGGTTATCACTGCGAGTTATCGATTGTACCCTCCAAGTTCTGTCCATGATTCTTCGTGTTTTCACTGTCAGTAAATATCACCATATTCAATGAGTATTTGCCGCATTGCTGGAAAACCGTCTCTGTAAAGATGCATGTGTGGCCAAGCATCAGTTACCGGTAGATAGGCTGTCAATGACTAAGCACGACATAACTCCACGTAGACCGCTCAAACTTACCAACTCTCCCTCATTCTATCATGAGGTTTTCACTTTCGCTGCTCTTCGCCGGCTTGTTGGCAGGTGTTTCTGCCTCGAACGTGCTTGAGCTTGGACCCGACAACTTCGACTCCGTGGTTGGAAATGGCAAGCCCGGTCTCGTGGAATTGTAAGCCAATGTACTCCTTCAACGAGAATGAGTGCTCTAACACTACTTTTATCTTCAGCTTCGCGCCCTGGTGGTGAGTCTGAACCTGTCTCGTTCGTAGTTCAAGCTTACCGTCGTGTGACTTACAGTGGCCACTGCAAAGTACGCAACCTCGTCCTTGTCACGCCACCCCCATTTAAATGATGTATCCTCTTCATTTCAGAATCTTGCGCCAATTTACGAACAGCTCGCGGATGCGTTCTCGCATGCAAAAGACAAAGTCGTTATTGCCAAAGTAGACGCGGACGGTGAAGGTCGTCCCCTTGGCCAAAAGTATGGCGTCACTGGGTACCCCAGTGAGTGATCTGGCTACTGCATTATCGAAACATTTGCTTCATTACTCGTCTAGCTCTCAAGTGGTTCGATGCTCAAGGTAACGTCGAAAACTACGAGGGTGGGCGGGACCTGGATGCGCTCGCCTCTTTGTAAGCGAAAGCGTTCTCGTGAGTTGGGGACTGTTGGTTATTAATGACTGTGTAGCGTTGCAACAAAGTCTGGTGTCAAGTCAAACATCAAGCCCCCGCCACCACCTGCAACTTTGATTTTGGATGCTCACACGTTTGATGAAGTCGCACTGGTAGGTCTTATCAATACTGTTGACTCGCTTATGTGTTCAAAATCGGCCAGGATGAAACGAAGGATGTTCTCGTCACATTCACTGCTCCTTGGTGCGGACACTGCAAGAGCCTAAAGCCAATCTACGAGGAGGGTAGGTTGATGCTTATTTCGAGCGCCTGCTGTGTCTCAACGTTTTCTGTAGTCGCCAAGGATTTCAAATCCGAAAGCAATGTATGTCTTGTACTACATTTTGTGTCGTAGTCTGACACTGCCACGCAGTGCATTGTAGCCAACATGGATGCCGATGCTGCCCTGAACAAAGAAATCGCCGGTCGTTATGGCGTTGCATCATATCCTACCATCAAGTTTTTCCCTCGTGGTGGTAAGGAGGCTGAGAGTTATGAAGGAGCACGGTCTGAGCAGGCGTTCGTCAACTTCCTTAACGAGCAATGCGGCACTCACCGAGCTGTGGGCGGTGGCCTCAACGATGAGGTAAGCGGAATCCCGTTTGATCCAAATCATACTAGCTAGTTCCCATTGCAAGCTTGCTTAAATGTTTGTAGGCCGGGCGTTTGGCGGAGCTTGACGTGGTCGCTCAGAAATTCCTTGCGGCTGCTGGGGATGCTCGTGATGTGATTTATAAGGAGGCCAAGGCACTCTCCGACTCCCTCGGCGTCGCGTCCAACCACTATCTGCGCGTGATGGAAAAAATTGTCAACACTAGCGAGGCATACATTGAAAAGGAATCACAACGGTGAGCCGCTGTTCCGGCGTCTTCCGCGTGATCTTGTGGGCGTTCTGACGTGTCGTTTGCCGCTAGCCTCGCATCAATCCTAAGCAAGCGTACCCTGGCATCTTCGAAACTGGATGAAATCAAAATCAAAGCCAACATCCTCGGTGCATTTGTTTCTGAGAAGTCTGAGACCGTTATTGGCCGGGAAACAGATGAACTATGATGTGTTTAATCGCGCATCGGACAGGTGTAGATATCGGCAGAGTTTGTTGTTAATCTGTTTCAGATCCTACTAATAATATGATTTTGCACGCCCACGAATATCACACACTTGCTGACACGAGGCTGGTTGCTTGGACACGATGCAGGAACGCGATAAAGGCGGCATGCAATTTCAGCCGGAACTTGGCCTCATGTATCGATTTCCCCTGTTCAAGCGTGGGTCAAAAGGAATCTTGGCTCATTAAAGGAGTCTGGAAAATGATGGAGCGATAACTAACCACAGCGGCAACCACCCGCTATCCAACTTGGACATTGACCACGAATCTTGCGGATATACAGCGTGGCCAGCAAACAGCGGCCAAACTCTGACCCACACGCATTCCAGCCATGCTCGACACTGATATCGATGAACCATTTATCCCCTCCCCGCCTTCTGAACTCGAAGGTTCTTCCTCCGACACACAACAGACACTCCAGCTCCCCATTAGGGGAAGGACAAACATGTTGGATATCCCTCGACCGCTGCGCGCGGTGCGCTTCTCGATGCACAAAAAACGCTGGTCACAGACATCCAACTGTGCCAGAGGCATCAAAGAACCCCTTCCCTCATCTTTACGTCTTCTGACGTGGAACATCGACTTTGCGTCGAAAAGCCCCAAAAGGCGGCTTGCCTCGGCGATCGATTACATCCGACAGGAGGTGTTCAGATGCAAGACCCCCTCTGAACACCCCGAGCCATGCTGCATCCTACTGCAGGAAGTGTCCGCCGTTGCGTTCACGCTTATCCTCACCAACGAGTGGGTACAACGAAGCTTCCTCATCGTACCCTCGTCGACAGAGAAATGGCCGCACGGAGCAAAGTATGGCAACGTCACACTGGTCTCGCGCACGGTCCCCGT
Source organism: Boletus rufocinnamomeus (assembly GCA_038092675.1). NCBI lineage: Eukaryota > Fungi > Basidiomycota > Agaricomycetes > Boletales > Boletaceae > Boletus > Boletus rufocinnamomeus. Next base: position 10,180 of record JBBPQV010000222.1, read on the forward strand.
ATGCGGGGCCTTTACCATCGATTTCAGCACTTCGGAAATGGCCCGAAACGGGCTGTTTGTGGACGTCAAGTTGGCGGTACCAGCGCCACGGCACGCAGCGCGTTTATCGGACGGGATCGTGCAGCTGCGGATCGCCAATACGCACTTGGAGTCCCTTCCGCGCGGGGCACGCGCACGGCCGGAACAGTTGCGCATTATCGCCGAATCGTTGCAGGAGTATGATTTGCATGGAGGGGTGGTGGGCGGCGACATGAATGCGATTGGGCCTTCGGACTCGAGAATCCCGGAAGAGGTAGGGTTGACGGATGCGTGGCAGGGATCGGACGAAGACGAAGAAGGGTTTACGTGGGGGTATCAGCCTCCGAGCCAGTACCCCACTGCGAGATTGGACAAGATTCTGTGGGTTGCACGGGGAGGTCTGGAGGTCGAGGAGCCGGTGCGGGTGGGTATTGGAGCCAAGGATGGGTCGGGGGAGTGGATCAGTGACCACTTTGGGCTGGTGACCAACGTGCATGTCGTGCGACACGACTGATGGAGGCCGCGAGAGGCCAATTCCCGCTCGGGTAGAGGGGTTTATTAAAAGATGTGACGTCCTCGAATCATTGTTGTTTTCGTGTTCGGCTGCTATCGCGTATTTTTACGACAGCACTGCTATGTACTCTTGTTCGCAATCGTACTCTACATTGTCTGGCAGGGAAATCTGCAGCCGACCAGGCGATGCCCGTCGCTGTGATTATAGCAAGTGATTTTGGGATGTCGGGGCGATGTTGGACGAGCACCAAGTTAGTCGCCAAGTCAGCCATCTGCCGTAATTTCGGATGAAGTAAACAGTTGATAAACAAATTTGGGCGGAGACATAAATTGGGACGTTCCCATCTCAACTTTTCCGCAGGCTGTCTCGTCCTCCACTCTTCCACCTTCCACGCTCTGTTCTCATCCCCCGCGACCTCGTCGTCATGAAAGCCGTCTTTGCTTCCATCGCTCTCTTCGCCGCTGGTGCCTTCGCCCAGTTGACAATCAACACTCCGTCAGTACCCATCCTTTAATGCACCCTCATCGTCCTCATCGTGTTTCGCGGCAGTTCCAACGTCGTCGAGTGTCAACCCACCCTGATTACCTGGAGTGGAGGAACGGGTGAGTCATTTTTCGTGTCACTGCACCCCTCCAGCATTGATTTGCTCTGCCTTAGGACCCTACACAGTGGTATGTGTGACAACACATGTTTCACCCAAGTTACTGAATTCCATGCGTTATTATCTACCCATAGAGGTAAGCGTTTGTCCAGTACAATCCTTTGGCCCGTCGCTTATTGAATGCGGAACAGCGTCGTTCCTGGTGCTTCACCCAACGGTGCTGCCCTCGAGAGCTTCCCTTCAACTAGCTCTACTTCCTACACGTGGACAGTCAACATCCAAGCCAGCATGTCTTTTTCCTCGAATTGTTTGTGAATGTCGCAATTAACCCTCGCATAGATACAAACATTGGCTTGAACGTCCGTGACAGCACCGGTACAGTTGCACAGTCGGCATCCTTCGTCATCACTGCTGGGAGTATGGTATTCCCTTCCTTGATTGGTTCCGTTTGTTGACATGGTTTGTAGCGTCGACTGATTGTCTGAACTCAACTTCTGGTACGTAGGGAACGTCGTCCTGTATCGCAGGTGTTGACGTTGTGTGCAGTTGCTCCTGGCCCTACTGGAGCGACCTCTGCGGCTGGCACCACAGCTGCAGCCACCACCGGTGCTTCGTGAGTCTATAATCTGTATTATGAATGACATTGTTTGATGTTGTGCAGTGCTAGCGCCGGTACAACAGCGGCCAGCTCGGCCTCTGCCTCCGCCACAGGCAGCTCCAGCTCGAGCGGCGCGTCTGTCAACGTTGCACAGTTTGGCGCCGCTGGTGTCGTTGGTGCCGCCATTGCTGCTCTCTTCCTCTAATGCCCCACAGGGAACTCTCCAGTATTCCCAAAAACGGCTGATACCGGTTTTTAATTTTCCAAATCAGACCCTTTTATTGGATTTTCGTTTCACTTGACCCGTTAGTGCTTCATCATACTTTACGCTAACTGCTGTCATGGAGGCTAGCGGGAGAGTTGATCCTCTGCATGGCGTTCCATGTCAGATTTGATAGTATTTAGCATCCGAACTGGTTGAACTCTTCCGACGTTTTTTTTGTAATGACTTTTTTTCGGATTTTAGGAGATGGTTGTTGTTATTGTAGTACGCAACGATTTCTTATGATCTGAAATCCATTGATTTCATTGCTTTGCTGTGGGGATGCATACCAGTGTTACCGCATTGGTCATGGACATGACGACAATCGATCAAATGATTGACATTTGTCTATGTCGAAAGTGGCATGACACATCTTGAGTGATCATTCAAGCCCTGAATGTGGGTTCAACCTGCTTCATTCAGTGAAATGTACCTGTGTCACCAGATGGTGTATGTATGAGACTCGGAGCCTCAGGTACTATGCTGTGTAATCTTATTATTGCTGACAGGATTCATTTGCAAATGAACACCTCCCAGCTGCAAACCCTCACTCATAATGCAGTATGCAAGGACTCGTACCTGGAGTAGCACACGACGGCGCTCGGTACTGGCAGCACAACCTTTCTAGGTATGTCAGTCCTCCGATTCGGCCGAGTGTCGTACAGATTTGTCTCACCAGATCTCAGCATAACCCCCGTGCTTCCGAGCGAATCATGCTCAACCCCCCCAAAGTGATACCGGGTGTTGCCTGTGGACATAGATGCGGTTGCCGAATCCGCCATAGCCTTTTCTCTTCCATCAAACTTGCCACAGGTTTTACTATTCAGTTCGATGGACTCGGCGCCGCTCTTTGGTAAGCGTGTTTTGAAAGCTATTCTGCGTCTGATTTTCGTCCCCGAGGACACACTTTATCTTCATTCGTTCCTTTATTTTCTGGACCTCGTCGGTCTCGGAATTGTAGGTGCGTATTTGGCCTGTTAATTATGCACCCGCACGGGCGTTTGGACCGTCTCAAATGTATACGAGGTGTCGGCCTTGCCTTTTGCTCACATGCTGCACCGTTACTCAAATCAGTGAACTTTCTAATCCCATGGGGGTAAGCTCCAAAATGGGTGGAGAAGCTGAAACGGCATCGACCGAACGACAGTGATCGGATGCACACTCCGTATACCCCGCATACCCAAGAAAAAGACCGCCGGGAGGAATATTTCAAGCTCTACGCGCGAAAGACATGGCGAGCAGAGCACGCCTGCGTGATCTCGGACATGTCTCGATTCGCAGTCTGAAGAATGTATTGTGGTATCATTCAACCATGCACATGAATAGATGTGGAAATAAAGGCATGCACACCTTGGCGCCTACATTACTATGTACCACTCGTTCGCCCTCGGATCCATACCTCGACTGCATTACACGAGCAATAAAAATCCCCCCATCCTTTTCTATCCACCACGACACGACGTGAAGCGTCAAAGATGCCGTGAAACACGGCACCTCTGCCACCCTATGATGCAAGAACAAAGTCAGACTCTGGATGCTAGTCGCACGATTGGAACCAGACGAACCCGGCCCACATTCATTCGAATGATCGGTGAAGTTATCCTGCTTTCACGGTCCCGTCGAGGTCGACCCCATCAGTAAGCACCATCACCCCAGGAACATGATCGGAACTCACCCACGATCAGGCGATTCGTTGCTCATTACCACGACACATCCTGGGTATTCAGAATTGCCCATCCGAGCGAAGCCGATGCAGTTCTGATATTTAAAGTAATCTTTGGACGGCCCATATGCGAACATTTTCCGGACTATGAGCAGCTGTCTAATCTTTTCCGCGGTCGCTTGGTCGAAACACTCGTGATTGGGATACAGGTCTCCGTAAAAGACACAACTGGAGAGAAAAAAAAGTCCACATGAGAAGTAGATGGAATATCCAATGTTTCGACAAAGATACCGCTTACGGGAATCCGTCGGAACGTAATAAGATGAGGGCGTATGCCTGGACTTTGAAGTTTGTGTCCACCTGAGAAACGTCAATTAGGCAACCTGGAGCTTTCGGAAAGTTGACGGACGAACCCAACTCTCCAAGGATTGACCGATTTGCTGAATTACCCCGTTAGTGGATGTGTGAGACGATACAAAGATGTGCCCCTGCTCACAGTGCTATCGGTCAATCGGCATTAGTGCAACCATGGAGGGCAAGAGATCCATTACTTACTCATGATTATCCACAAATGTAACAGCGTCCTTTGGCCTAATCGCGAGAAGAGAATTGTCGAGGATTTCTCGGAGATCATACGATGAGCCTGACATGCTGGCTTGATGAAAGTTCTCGTGAAGTGGTACATCAAAGAAAGCAGTCTGTCGTCGCATGTTAGCCTTGCTGGCGAGGTAAACTCGACAAGAACTGCACCTGTCCTTGAAACGCTCGGATGTACGGCAGCATCTTCTGCACGCTGTACTCCACTATCATGCAAACGGATCGTAAGCAGAAGGAAACAATGCTGACTTTGAGGTCCAATTTTCGGACACGACAAACAGCCTCTCCCGGTTTGGCACACCACGAGTTCTTTGAATCTGGAATAAACCGGGCCCGTGAGGGTGTGAAACCACCAGACTTGCGTTCGACTCTCACAAACTCGAACATGAATCTTCGATCTATATGCTTGATGGCGTCCAACCTAAATCCACCTCCGCCCGTTACCTGGTATGCAGTATCAGAATAAACGGAACAAGGTTGCCAATTGATTGCAACTACATACATCGAGTATCCACGAACCCCACGCATATAGGTCATCACGCACCGCAGAATGCCGATGATTGATCTGGATGTGATTCGCAGAAACAATTACTGGACGGTCACTCGGGAGGTCCCATTCACATACGAACATCGATTCCGAGAAGATAATCATAGTTCCCTAGCTCACCGTCGACCCGGCGCGACCAACCTTTGTGACGCTTGTTCGATATGCGATAGATTCCATTGGTCCGAGTTAGATCATCCCAATCAAGTCCTGCTGTGGCTGAGGGAGTCAAACCGGGACTTTCGTGGTGAGACTAACCTGAAAAGTGCTCATGGGTCCACCTCAGTCGGCTATACTGTAATGAAAATGTCATTCATTGCTTGTTTCAAGTCCATGCATTCGCCATGTTCACCTTTCCTTGTCGTCCAGGGAAGTCGAAGCCTGTCCAACCCTACCAGAGTTGGAGCAAAACGCTCACAGGGGAGAGCATCCACGTACTCTAATTTCATGCTTCGGTTCCAGAACACGGTTCCGGTTCGTGGGATCCACGCGCACGGCTGAAAACCTTTCAGACCTGTCAGCACCGAGTTTATGCTGGTGTGCGCAGGGTAAGAGTCGGTTCAATAGAAAAACATGGAGGAATCACATTGAGTACAGCATCAATGATGACGCTGATATTGTTTTGACGTGCTGCAGAGCAAGCTTTCACGAGTTCCTCCCGGGTACCCCACCTGGTTGAAACGGTCCCTTTCTGGTTGAACTCTCCGATGTCCCACTACGGGGTGCGGCGAACCGGACGAATGAAGTAGGACGCAACCATACATCAAAGCTAAACGTACCAAATCATAAGCATCATAGCCTTGCCCTTGCTGTCACACCGTCAGGAACGAGGCATGCCTAGAGCAACGAAATCATGACCTTGCCATGCATTGCTTTGTTTGGCGGGGGTAGCCAGGCTTGTGTGAACCCGAGCTGTGCGAGACGAGGTAGCTCGACTTCGAAATGTTTCCACCAACTCATGTCGGGATGTTGGGCGTCCCATGTGAAGAACTGGATCTGGTCTCCTATTACGCGCTGAGTCGAATGACCCACGAAATGCCAGACTAACCATGACTGGATTTTGGGAGCTATCGTCTGGGCCCAAACGCATCTGAGGCAACGCGGGACTAACGAAGCTAAGTCGCAGGCGGTCAATCCAGGACACATTGGTTGTGCTCATGTTCGTCCGCGTCCAAGATGCGAGGCGGCAAGGCCCCCATGAAATGTTATTAGCGAGCCCTGGGTAAGGGGAATTTCAAACTCCGCATGGTACTTGAGGATGGGTTGGGTTGTTTTTCTTTTTCTCATCCGAACCGTTTACCTGGCCGCCTCACAAGCCTTTGTTGTTGGGTATGCGTTCCGCATATCGATAGCACACGGGAATCATAGGTTGGCCTATAGGAGAAAGGCCACTATAATCGCTCTGATCACGAATATTCACGTTGAGAAGAGTTTCATGATTTGGCTACACGCGTCGTCCACACCATATCACATCAGAAGAGGACCCGGATAATATCATCTCAAATATCTCGACTATGTTGTATGTTACGCTATATCTTCAACCTGGATATCAGTAAAATCTATCCTTTACTCGCTCTTCCTAGTCGCCGGGGAACAGCATCCGTCTCCTTCATTGGTGAAAGTCGTGTTGGTATACCTAACCCCTCCCCAGTCTGGTATGGTGCTGATGTCAGTAGCCATTCCATAGTGAGTGGGAACAGGAGTACCTGTTCCAGCGAATTCCAGTCAAATGTTGCGGGTTGGGAACCACCAAATAGATTTATCTTCCGCTTCTTCTTCTTTGGTGCTGCATCCGTCTCTGCCGCCGCCGCATCCTCTAAATCATCCTTGTGTTGCGATGATTTAACCTTGGATTTTTTAGGCGGATCTGGCGAAGTACGTTTCCTAGAGTTCGCCTTAACCTTGCTCTTCGAATGCGCTTCCTCAACGTCGTCGCTGGGAGAAGTTTTCTTCGGCTTAACTACTTTGGTCTTTGTCGGCTCCCTCGTTTCTTTTTCTTTTTCTTTTTCTTTTTCTTTTTCTGTATCCTTCGTTTTCCCCTTCTTGCGCTTCCGTACCTCTCCGATTTCGATTTCGCTTCCGCCGTCGTCGACGTGTGGTGCCTTTTGTTTGCCTTTCGCTTTTGTACTTTGCTCAGGCGCAACCGACGGAACGGGAGGAGCGTCGAGGATCTCGATATCGCTATCCAGAAGTTCCGGAATAGGATCAGGTTTTTTCACAATGCGTGGCTTTGGCCGCGGTTTAGCAGGAGCGTCGGCGGGTCTACTGGAAGAGGGTTTAGATGCGGAGGCCGGTTTACCGGACTTGTCTTTGACTTTAGTCGGCTGGGTGGATGCATAAAGCGGGGAGGGTGTTGCCTCCAGCTCCTCGTCTGATTGTGCTGGTTCAGGTGGAGGTGGTGCTTTCTTACTCGATGACTGATGAATATTGTGTATATATAAGCGGAGAAATGGGAGCAGACACAGAAACCTACCTTAGGCTTGGAGGCAGCGGATAACTGCGCTTGAAGTTCGATGATTTTCTGCTCCAAGGTAGCGATCTGTACCTGTGCATCGGTCAACTGAGTCTCCGCCGTCTCTCGACCCGTTGTCTGCTCTTGAGCTTCCACCTGTGAGACGATTACTCTAACGAGCCCCATGGCTGTGAACACAATGCCCTACCTTCCATTCCTCAAGGACACCCTTGAGCTTCTCAACTCGCTCCTTCTGCTTTTGAAGTTTTGCCTCGAGCGCGTCACTTTCCTCAACACGCGTCTCGAACTCGCTGATACGTCTCCTCGCATCCTTGAGTTCTTGCTCAAGTTCAGCCTTCTTCTTCCTTACTTCTTCACCCTCAGCATCCTCTCCCTTCTTCAAGTTTTGCCAGTTAGTAAGTTGGGTGCGAAGTTGGGTAGTTTCGTCCTGAGCAAGCTCGAGGGAACGTTTGAGGGACGTAACTTGAGCATCCAGAGCATCTCGTTCTGTAGTGAGACGAGCGAGCTTGGAGGTCGTCGCGGTGGATGTCGCCGTTGCGTCTGCATGAGCCTCTCGCAGGCGCCGGAGATCGTTCTAAGGATGCGTTAGGGGCCTCGTGACAAAACCCGGAAGGATACTCTAGTGATGAGCGTACCTCGGCTTGTTCACGCTGTCCGTGCGCGGCCCGTATCTCCGCCGTCTTTGATTTTACCTCGTCGGCAAGGGCTGCAGACCGCGCCTTTAGCTCTTGTGCGGACTTCTCGTAGTAAGCTTTCATTTCTACCGATTCGTCTCGAAGCTCCTCGACCTCCTCGATCTGTGCCTCGAGCTCTGCCTCCCGTGCCTGGAACATTGTGATCTTGTAATCCCTTTGTAGTCTTTTGACGTGTTCCTGTCTCGCCGTCTCCTGCATTTTGAGCACAGCAACACGCTCGTCGTGCAAAGCACACGCGACGCGGTACTGTTGTATCCGATGGCACGCCTGCATCGTATCACATCCCTCAGCCCAAGTCTTCCTCTCGTCCATCCACTTTTGACGTTCACCCATCCATGTCTTGCGGTCCCCATCCCAGGATTTGCGCTCGCCGTTGAGTGCAACGATATCAGCGGCAGACGTGGAGAGATCCTCATTGAGCTTTTTGATTGTCTGCTCGAGGGAGCGGTTCTTCTGGACGAGTTCGTTGATGTGCGCGAGCTGGGACGCGACCATGGCTTCGTGGGGAGTAGTGGTCGAGCCGGTGGCGGTTGAGGAAGTGAGTATCGACGTCGTCGCTGTTGCGACGGGAGTAGAACGCAGCGGCGTCGGCGCGCGTCTTGCAGGTACCCCCGAGAGAGGCTTCAAGTTGGTTGGTTTGACTGGTGAACGCGTGATCATCTTGTCGGAAAGACAAAGAGCCGCTCGAGACGAGAAGGAAGAAGGGTGTACTAGATCACCTGGAATGCGTCAGTATCTCGTCTGCAAGGCAAACGCGTCTCTGTGCTGGTACAATCTCATCAACCTCGTCGAGCCTGCACGAGTCCAGCACATGGAGCTGGATTATGTAATGAATTCATATCTCGTTTACGTCAATTTGCGAGACTGTCAACAGATCGCATGAACTATCTCCATTTCTTGAATGTGGCTGAGACAAAAAATGAATGGTACACCATCGTTTGTTACACTCGTAGGCCCTTGTGTGGAGACAGTTTAACTACGTGTGCACCTCTCACTTCACCTTCGTTTGCCTACTATGTGTGCCCCAGCACGGGCATTGGTTTATACGCCTCCTCCAGATACTGGATTTCTTCTGCCGACAATTTCAGGTCGACGCCCGCTTCAATCAATCATCAGATCGTGGAACTTGCGGTTCTAGCCAGTGACGAACGTACCAATGATGTCGTGGAGGTTAGCCAAACTAGTAGTACCAACAATGGGAGCGCTAACGCCTACGATGCACGAGCTGAACAGGTTGAACGAAACATGCAGGAACTGGGACTAACCGTCCTTGGTGAGGATCCATGCAATCGCAACTTGCGCCATGCTCACACCCTTCTTTGCTGCTACTTCTTCCACTCTGGGTATCCGAGTCAACACACAATAAGATATGGAGGTTAACCAAGAAACACACCGGTTGATAATCGTTTCGTACGATGAAGCGGTTGCGTAATTTCCGATGAACCTGGTATACATCAGAAACGAGACGCCTCAACCTGAAGAACATGACATTACCAGTCGTTTTCGCCTCGGTTAGTTTGTTGGCCAAGTGGTCTGGTAAGTGCGCCACGAGCGAGTGGGGACCAAGGGATCGAGCCAACACCAAACATCTTGAGTGTAGGGAACATTTCCCGCTCTTCTTCACGGTACACAAGACTGTAGTGGTTCTGCATCGAGATGAATGGCGTAAGCTTGTTCGAGATCGCGTAGTCTGTTCAAGGCTTGTGAGGGACCCTTTCGAATTCATAAATATCTCTCAATCCTCACTTTGCATGGCCTGGACTAGGAATCCGAGCGTGACTGCAGACATACATTACGTGGTGAAAAGCTTACACTGATATGCCCAGCAAGAACTCATTCCGATGTAGCGGACGTAACCTGCTTTGACCACATCATGCAGGGCTTGCATCTGGATCAATTCAGATAATCAAGGGTGACTCACAAATTCATGCGAGTACTTACTGTCTCTTCGATTGGCGTCTCCTGGTCAAATCTATGGCCTGCAGGGTTGTTAATGAGTACCAATTTCCGCACCTGCCAGATACTCACATTGAAGGAGGTCGATGTAATCAAGCTGAAGCCGTTCTAGACTCTTCTTCACACTCGCGAATATATGTTTGCGACTCAATCCATGTTGGTTCACGTAACCGTTCTGATCAGGATCCTTTCGACCACTGATTTGATGGATGTTGTACTCGCGGCCAACGACATTGTAAACCTGCAGGGACTCGAATCACCGTCCTACTTGACTTGTAAGATGTAACCCACCTTTGTCATCACAACGATTTCATCACGAGGCAGGTTGAGTCTCTTGATCGCCCTTCCGAGAATGACTTCCGAGTAGCCGTTCGAGTAGGTCTAGAGTGGTTCAGATAAATGGAGCAGGCCACGACGGATAAACTCACATCAGCGGTATCAAATGTCTGAATCCCAGCTTCGTATCTGTGCAGCTCCAAGATCGAAATCGCGATGACGAATGATATCGATTATGATACTTACGCTGCCTTTATATGTTTGACAGCTTCCTCCTCGCCCAAGACCCACTGCTGCCACCCCTTATCACCATACTGCATGGTCCCGAGGATGATCCTTGAGACCTTCAGGCCGGAATTTCCAAGCCTCACTGATATTCACCGGACGTTAATGTACCCCATGTTACCGATTCAGTCAACTCACCATATGGAAGTTTTTTGGCGGAAGACATTGCTGGTCCGTGCTGATGATAAGTAATGCGGTTCAAGCCGTAGGAGATCAAGCCGTGTCAAGCATACCCCATTTTATGTGTTCAAGAACTTTCAAATTCTCACTGCCCTATCAATAGCAACGTTCTGACCAGTCCAAACTGGCGTCTGACTTGGGCGTCAGGCGGGTCGGAGTCGCGTCCGGCCCCGGATTCCCATATAAATAGTCTGGTGACCAGACCGTCGAAGGAGGCAAGCCGTCGATAGACGCATTTAAAGGTCATCACTGGGGACTTCGATGTAGCGAGAGCTAAATAATTTACGCTGTACCGGGTGTCCTTCGTCTTGTCATTTTGCCGTCGCGGCGTCGTCCCGAGCAGACGCGGTGAATGGTCTAGGACAAGTATACACTCAGCTCTGTCCCGGCTCCAGCCTGCTACTGCCTGGTCGACTCTTCTGCAGTCGCAAAAGTTTTCACATTTGATGTAGCAAGGCTCATAAGCGAATGGTGACAGTAGAGTGATTCCTATCTTGAGAGACAGGTACATAACCACGTGTGAAAGGAGGCCCTTGAACGTGGAGGATATCGACAACCTTAACTTCATTATATCCCGAGGAGGAGGGCGACCTCGCCAGAGGTAACCCAAAAGATTCTAACCGTTTTAGGACCATCACTTTCCTCAGTTTTCGCAATCGTAGACAATGGCACCACCGACTAGGCTGAGACCCCATCTCAATGACCTCTTACAGAAGAACCTCGAGCTCGAGCACGTTGTCGCCGACCTGCGACACCAACTCACACAGTCCTCTGCGAAATGGGCTGACGAGCGAAAGACGTTGGCGACGGGATGCGACGCCCTCATGGCATCCTTTGCGAAGTTTCGTGCACGGTTAGACGTCCATCCTTCGGAATGGGGTGACTCGGAGGGAGAGGTCGAACAGAACCTTGATGCAGGAGGGCAAAGCGAGGAAACTGGGGAGGTTGATAATGGGATGCTTGAAACGGAGGGTGATCAGGGATCGTCGGCAGTGGCAGAGGATCTTCGTGAGAGATGCCATGCTCTCGTTGCTGAGCTTCAGGTAAAGGAAGAAGAGTTGGAGGAGTCCCGGAGGAAACGTGAAGCAGCTGAGGTGCAGTCTGGGACTTTCGTATCCACTGTCTGATGTACCTCACACTGAGCGAATCTTTCAGGACGAACTACAACGTATTCAACGATCATTGGATGTTCAGAGCGAACAGCTTCGAGCAGCTCTTGCATCCGCCAAGGCGGATACCGACAATCAACTTTCCCCAGAGCGTACACCTGACGGTAACACGATACAAGAGGCTAATCCCTCTAAGACCGAGCTCGAGGACGCTCTCGAAAAACTTGACCTCGCGAACCAGGAGATAAGTCGGCTTAAACAGTTGCTCCAGCAATGGCAGAAATACGGAAACGAGTGGAAACGAGACGCCCAGTCAGCGCGGGTCCGCACATCTGAACTAGAACAACGGGAGACGGAACTCAGCGCACAGGTTAAGGCAGCAGAAGAGAGCGGGGCTCTCCTGGAGACAGAGAGGAAAGAGAACCAAAGGCTGACCAGCGCACTTGCGGATCAGACAGTTTGTTCTCCGTACTTTCTGAAACATGCTGCGATACCCATATCCTTGTTTGCTAGGCAACCGTGGAGCAACAACGTACTACTTGTCGAGAGTCTGTAAAACGGGTTCAAGATCTTGAGGCCATGGTCGCGCTCCTCCGAGCTCAATTGTCACCCGAGCAGCTTGCCTCCTTTGACGCTGGGCAAAATCGAGCCACACTGGGACCGTCGAACTCGTCACAGTCTCCGACGGTAATAGCTGTCCACCCGTAGCTTAAAGGATTATGCCTCACATGCCTGTAGCCACACGCAGATACGAACACCAACAGACGTAGCGATATGATCGTATTGAAAATCCCATCTCGCGTAAGTGTTACTTGGCCGTCTGATCGCTCGGTATACCTGTCTCATAGTAGCGAACAAGTCCATCAGGAGGCCACCATCGGGGGAAAACAACGGGGCCCAGGATGGACAACAACACGTGAGTGGACAACACCCCTACACATTTTTGTCGGTTGCCCACACAGGAAGCCAGGTGTTTTCTTCTTCACACCAAACTGCTGCCAACCCATCCATCTCTGTGAGCCCGGTGTCACAGACGAGGAATAACCCCGCGAGTCTCAATTCTACTGACTTCGAACTCTGCATTCATACCTGCAACCCGCTTCCGTGTCGAAACGAGTCTCAATCCTTTCTGTGGCTCCGCAAGCAGGCTTCTCTGCCGCGCCACGCCCTTTCGCCAAAGAAGCACCGTCGTTGTACGCCTGACTGTCCAGGTCATCGGCTTTTGACTATGACGGTGGCAGACGCCCTGAAGGAACCTCGCAGTGCCAAGTGTCGCCCACCGTCGGAGGCAGAGCTGGCTTTGGCAGCAGAGGAGGCCAATAGGACACCTTCTAATGAACCAACAAGCGAGCGAGGGACCGGGGTTGAGGGGGTCAGCCGGCGTGAGGGTTCAGGAGAGCCCGAGGAACCCGAAGATGCTGAAGAGGGGTCAACACGGGAGGAAGAAGTCGTCCAGGAAAAGGAAGGGGAACTGTCACCGCGAAAGCCTGATATTTTAATTCTGGGAAAGCGCCTGCGGTCACGCCCAGCAGATGGCGAGGAGGCCCAGCGCGCTAGGAAACTAAGACCACGCATTTCTGTAACCGCAAAACCATGATGATGGCCGTTGGTACCTTTGAAACGGGCACGATGAACGAGAAGAATGTGCTAGAAGAAATAGTGCTCTGCATAATCATGTAGTCTCGAAATGTTTTAATTCCCAAGAGCCAGCTGAATGCAGCCACTTTATATGTAGAACTGCAAAAATACATGGTATCTGTTGGCACTCCTACGAACCATGTGCATGAAGTGCGATGAATCCCTCATCCGGTCCAACCCTCCCGGTGCGTCTCCGAATATCCGGAGACATATTACCTATTCCCCCAGCTGTGCGAGGGTCACCATAGAAATGGCCCGCAGGAATTGGATTGAATGTTGCTGGTTGATGCTGTGGATGACGGGGAGACCCGTAGGGGTAGCTGGGTTGAACTGCAGAAGCAGAAGGATTTCGAGCAATGCGAGGGGACTCGTGACGGAAGTCTGGAGGTTGCATTGAACCCGGACGTGCGGGAGTTTGGATGTGGTCCTCCTCTTGAGGACGTTGCTGTTTCAACACTTCGAGAAGCGGGGTAGGGTCGTAGTAGAGAGCTGACCCAGAGTCAACTTGGAATCTATCAAACATCAGATACTTGTAGGTGGCGGAACTGAGTGGTTCTACTGACTGCTGAGTCCCCACGTCCCATTGTGGTCCCCTTTGTGCACGAGCACTAGTCAACAGTGAATTCCATTCCGAGGCAGCTTCCTACAGTCGTAATCCACAGTGATTAGTATCATGCGTTATGCCAGGCGGATGAACTGACGATTGATTGTGCCAGAGCGCCGGCGGGTGGATCATTGTTATGTTGGTAGCGTACTCGGGGCCGTTGCTTAGCAGACTTGGCCGCGTATTCTTTCCGGACGAGATTTTCGACCGACAGGCTGAATTTGAGACCTATACGCTGAGCACCATGTCGTGGAACCTTGACCACTAGGGTCTTAGTTGGCTTTCCCCGGGACATCGAGTGCAAATTAAATGTCTCGTCGTTGTGATGAAGGAACTTTTCCACGTAGGCTCGATATGGCAGTTATTGAGTCATCGCCTCTTACTAGAATCCCAAGTCCAGCTGTCGCCCTGAGGCAGAGATATCCTTGAATTCAATCTGGAATCGGATTGCGAACAAACGGGTCGACAAGCTCGCAGTCAGCACAAGTTATCTGGGTCACCACCAAGGACAGTGAGAATAAGCGGTCGATTCGCAACCGAATACTGTGTGACGGGTAGTTCCGGCCCGGGCTCAGTTGATTACCAGCCTGAGGCCAAGTGGAGTAGCAACTCACCTCCATCACAGTCATGGCCGGTCCACGTCTGCGCGCACTCTCCAGACACACACTCCGTCAGCTCAAGTTCATCATCCCTGGCGCCGCCGTCACATTTCTCCTCAACACTCATCGGATCCTCCTCGGCTTGCTATACACACCCGGTGCTAGCTCGGGTGACTGGTCAAGGTAGGTTACCTGCTCATACTGTCCTGCTACGATTGACCTGGAATAGAACAGTTGCACTCCTTGCATCATGTCTTGGTGGGCTTGTAGTCCTCCTGTTCCTCTATGTTTTGCTCGTGCACTGGCTCCGAGGGGTTGAGCCCGATGTGAGTTTTCACACATACCAAACGCGTTGTCTGCTCAGGCTCTTTCAAAGTATCGTTCATGGAGGAAGTCTGGCGTCCTTTCACACGTAATTCCAACTCTCACCGCCGCCATCGTTGCTGGCTGGTCACTGCTTTCCATCACGCTCGGAAAGTGGTCAAGTCTAGGATACTTGAAGGGCACCATCGGAGGTAATCTTTATTGTGCTCTGCTTTAAACCATCCACTGATTCCGAATGCAGCCTCTGGACTATATGCCCTCGTCTTTGGTTTGATGGGTTTGCTACCCGCCCCAATCCGTCGGTCATGATCGCAACTTGTCTCGGACGTTCAACAGACCAGTGTTATTTACATGCATATGCTCACCTACGCTTCTCAAACGTCGACTTGGAATGCAAGCTCACGATTACTCATGTTTTACCTGTATCTATTCCATCATTGCGTCTGTACGGCTGTTTTCTCGGTGTTCTTCCTCACAGTGAGAGCATGTTTAGCTATATTCTTCAGTAGTACCAACTTGCCGCTCTGCCCTGAGCCTCTGGTCCGTGATTCATGTATATATCAAACGTATCGAACCTTGAATCCCACAGACTGGTCACTCTGCACTTTTCATATGATTAATTCCATGTGTTCGTCTCTTCCAGTGGTTATACGAGGCAATCACGGATTACGTACACAGGGACTTGCGAGTCCGATGTGTACCGGTGAGCACTCGTCGATGTAGCACTCGCACAAGTTTCTTTGATATTCTCTTCACAATATCGACGTTGGCAACTCACGTCATGTTATCCCGCGGCTCATTCACTCGCATCGTTCTCCGTGAGCGCCCTGAAGCGGGCATCCTCCCCGACACCTTTGAAACGCAGACTGTTTCAAATGATGTCCTGAAGGCAGGGCCAGGAGAGGTTGTTGTTCAAGTGACCTATGTCTCCCTCGACCCCGCTATGCGCGGGTGGCTGAAGGACGGACGTAGCTACATCCCCCCAGTTCAGATCGGTGCGGTGATGCGCGCCAGCGGCATGGGTATCGTCGTGGAGACCGGGGAGGGAAGTGTTTTCACTGAAGGTGATGTGGTATCCGGCTTTCCGGGTACGCATGGTGTTGCCCCTTCTGTACCCAATCCCTGATCTAGGTGCATTCGCCGTTTAGGCTGGACTGAATTTGCTGTTATGAAGGATGCAGCACTCCAAAAAATAACGTGAATCCCGAGGACTTCCCTACAAAGCTTTATGACTGACGTATTTAAGGCCCCCTCCAGGCACCACGGTATTAGACTTTTTAAACACCCTCGGCGTACCTGGTATGGCCTATCGTTCATAACGTGTTTTATTTGACTTCATTTATCAATGTCAGGCATGACTGCCTACTTCGTGAGTAATGTGGCGAGTATCGTTCATCTAGATAGTGATCCGTAATGATTGGAACAGGGTCTCCATGACATCGGGGAGCTGAAAGCTGGCGAGACTCTCTTAGTTTCTGGTGCTGCAGGCGCAGTCGGATCCCTCGTTTGTCAACTCGGAAAACGTGCTGGAGCAAAAGTCATTGCGCTTGCCGGGAGTGACGACAAATGTGCCTGGCTTGAGAACGATTTGGGCGTTGACGTGGCTTTAAATTACAAGCGCAGCACGTTCCAAGAAGACTTCAAGAACGCCGCCGGATATCTCGACGTCTTCTTTGACAATGTCGGCGGAGAGATTTTGGATATGGCATTGAAGCGATTGAACAAGAACGCGAGAATAGTGTTGTGCGGTCGGTGCAGTTTCTATGCCTAAAATTTGGGTTTGCTGACTATGTTAATTCAGGAGCCATCTCTGCCTACAGTACGTTGACGATGCTAACCTCTTCCGGAAGGTGAACTCACTCGTCGTGTAGATTCACCAAAGCCTCGTGGCCTTGAAAACTATTTGAATCTCATCTCACAGCGAGCCAAGATTCAAGGTTTTGTTGTGTACGTTCTTTCGTTGTCCACGGCTCAATTTGTGTGATTCACCTTGCATAGTTTAGACTATGCTTCGCAGTATCCCAAAGCGATCGCTGATCTAGCTATCGGCCTCGCTGACGGCACACTCAAACGAAAGTTCCATATCGTCAAGGGGCTGGAGAACGCGCCAAAGGCACTACTGATGCTGTTTTCCGGAGGTAACACTGGGAAACTGTAAGCCCACATTCTATACTCGACCTCCTGGAATCTCTAATGCGGATGGAACAGGGTTGTCCAAGTCTCCAACGAACAACACACAGAAATGCCAAAGTTGTAGGGTTATTCGGTCTTTGAAGTTTCCTGTCTAAGGTACTTCTAACCAATAACATAATGTAATTTCGACGACCTGGTTTCGCTACATGCGCTGGAACAAGCAAGAAACGTACTATAAATAGTAGACAATGATATCCATGCGGTCCGCGGTAATGTCGTTCGCATGTTGTACCAGCTACTCTTTCCAATGAGAAGAAACAGAAACATTTCCGTACGAGGGTTATCAGATTTCCATTCGCTAGCATCTTTCGAGCTGACAACTAGGCATATCCATTTCGGCAGTCGACCTCCGTTTCCGCCACCGTATTGACGATAGGTATCTTGTCGGATGATCGACTGCGTGGTCGAAGCGCTGAGAGATGGCCCGGCGAGACAAGACCGTTGTCTTCGTGATACATCCTATTCGCATCGAGGTACGCGATGTGCTGTGGGGTTAGGGCTATCGAACCGATGTGGATTCACGTCAGCTTCTTGCTTGCACCTCCAGGTGAGAACTCGAAGTACGTACTACGTGAGGAAGAGCTGAGGAAAGTATCGTAAACGAAGAACGCGATGACCGTGGTTGGGATGTTCGTGAGTGCGGCTATCGCAGCGTACGGGCCACCCGCAGCTTGGCGACCCCAGATTGTCATTGCCATCAGACGTCCGCCGACATCACGGGCTGTGTTTGCGGCAACTGGAAGCAATGGTCGTGATGATCAACGTGATAGCGGGGGTTCAATCGTGGAGAAGGCACATACTCGAAGTTGGAGAATACCCCCATATGGCGACGCCACTTATAGTACGTGGTCAGACAATCAGCTGATAACCAGATTACAGCAGATTAAAAAGGGTTCTTACTATGTAAATCCAATGACCCAAGGTGCCGCCACTGGCGGAATAAAGTGGTTGGTTGGATCAAGACATGCGCTTATGGCAAGGCCAAGAACAAAGTCCTTTGCATACTGTATCAAACTGACTGCGGGGAAAGAACATGAAATGCTCACGGTCATAAACTCGTTGAGGAGAACCCTGTTCAAGTTCGTCCCAGGCAATACATAGAGGCCAAATATGCCTCCCGGTCCATCGGGAGTGAACATCAATGTATTATATTGGCCCTGTTGAACGAGCACGCCTTCCGCGACCTTAAGAAGGGTGAGTCGTCTTGTCTGAAGCCGATCGAGAAAGAACATACCAGGATCAGGTCCTTCCACTGCACATATACGACGAGGCACGCCAGATAAGCTCCAAGTACTTGTGCTAATATGAACCTGCGTTCGATGTTGACATTACCTGATGCACTGCACCAAGTGCAGAAGATCATGCGAGAAGAACGTACATGGCGGCTCTTCGCACGGGAAACCCCTTGAATATTACGAATGAAACGGTGACACTAGGACTGAAGTGACCACCAGAAGTCGCTGAACAGATCGTGATTGCAAGCACGATTCCGATGGAATAAGCAACCCCCACGGTAAACAGAGCTAGACGTCGAGGTCAGGACACAACATCGTGCACCCATCGAAACGTAGACTGACAGCCAATTGGTTGAGCTGTGAGATTTCCGACAACGAAAGCAGCTGTGGATCCGACACCTGTGGCATAACGAACTGTTAGGTACGACACTCTCCTCGGGACGAAGAAGCTCGGCCAACCCGCATAAACGTATAAAAATACACCAAGCTATCCGCAGCAAAGTCGTCAGTTGCATCTGAGAACACATATCGTAGAAATATAATACCATCTCGGCAACCATTTGAGTAAACAAATGGATTTCGGTATGCTTGACCCTCTCCCAAGACATCATGTATCGTGGCCGGGGGGCAACGTCGCGCAGGCGAACTGTTGGATAGGACATGGTAGTGACGAGGATGAAGTAGGGATGGCGATGTTCTACCAAATCCTTTTAAGTCTTGACAAGGTTATCATACGTGGCACGAACTTGATCCTGATCGCATATACCGAAATGCGACGCGAATCAATGCTTGTGATGTGGCAGATAGAGAGCCTGTTCCTGTTCCTATTCCCTCCGTTCCGAGATCACAACCCCACCCTGCGACGGGCCTAGTGTTGTCGCGACTCCATCGTGGAGTAAAGCCGGTCGCGGCAACACTAAAGTCTGCTACCACAGGAATCCTATCAAGATCTGCCCGATTGAGAATTCCAGGAGTCTTAAGATAAGAGTGCATGTCACCCTGTGTAGCCCCTTTAAGAAAAAAAAATCAGTGCGACAGATCCACAAAGGTGGAATTACTGATTATTGTCCAGCACGTGCGTGCATTATGGGGTCAAGACGATTGATATGATATGTACGAATCATACGATGCACGGAAGCATTGGACTCCGTGCTCCGCAGTAACTTCATTGAGAACATTCGCTGTGTAACGAGTCGGATATACGCAACGGAATCCACCGATGTCCTGCGGACGGAGATCTCGCAGCTCGTCACATACCGGTCCTGGCCGGGACCGTTAGCTGCGAGGAACCTTCCTTGGATAAGTCACACACCGGTTTGGTACTCTCCAGAACCCACGGAATGTCGCTGCTGGCGAGGGATCAAGGCGGTCGTTAAGGGCATTTGGTTACTCCGAGCGTTGGGACCTGTGCGCGTTGATACGAATGATGAACCTGCGAGCTGCGGAGTGGCCGCGTGTAAGTTATCACAACCATGGGTCCCAAACAGAACTTGGCCCCGGATAGTGCTGTTGGCAGAAATCTGCTAATTGGCAAGTTGGCAGGGAAAACCCGGCACTGGCAGGCGGATGGCAAACCTGGTAGAACCTGCCAACGAGTCAGGGACGGAGGCGGTACCAAATGTAGCTTGGTCTATAGCCACTAGGGGCTATGTCGTTGGAAATTAACTTGTAGGAAGTGAATCCCACACTGCGACCAGTACGGATTTCAGACTGTTGTCCGGGATGTTTAACTTA
>JBBPQV010000223.1:0-30223 GCA_038092675.1 Boletus rufocinnamomeus
TGACGAAAGACACCGACCGTTTTCGCCCTGCTTCTCAGCCTCGTCTAGTTCGGTACTGCCGTCTTCGTCCTCTCCGAATAATTGCCTATTAGCACGATATTAGTAAAAATGAGTAAGTTGTCTACTCATCAGCTCACGGAAGGAGATAACTCTTGGCCCAGACAATACAGTGAATAGGTTGTGAAGGGGTCGATCGGATAGTGCAAACTGGGAACGACTTTGGCGTTGGTTTCGGTATACAGTCGAAACACTCCGTGCGATCCTAATACCCAGGTGGGTGAAATTGGGTGCTTCGGGGAGATGGACGAACCTTGAGAAGAGGCTGAACTTGACCGAGGTATCCAGCTGTACCTGACTCTACGAGCGGGATACCTGCTGCCATGCACATCTTGTTCACGTGTCGGCGCGCGTCTAGTTCAGAGCAAGTCGTGAAGCGCGCGGTAAACGCAGTGTGGATCCACTCACCTAGGTTGTCTAGGGCATTGAGGACGATGTCGAAGGATTGGAACCACTCGATATCGAACTGGGGCTCCTTGATATTTGCATGGATCGGTTGAATATGAACGTTCGGATTAAAAGCGCCGGCTGTCTGAGCTGCCACCTGGAGTAAGGAGCCGATTGAGTACTGCATAAAGGAGCGGAGCAAAGACGCGCTCACCATGGCTTTGCTCTGTTTGACATCCTTCTTCTTGAAGAGAAATTGTCTATTCAGGTTGGAGAGGTCTATGGTATCCAAGTCTAAGAGTGTGATGTGACCAAAGCCTGTCAAGACGATGTTCTTCACTGCATGCAGAAAAATGTCAGAATGGCGCTGTCTTGGTGAAAAAATATGACTGACGTAGTTCGCAGCCAATTCCTCCCGCTCCAACCAACAAGACTTTGGTCTCCGCAAGACGGCTCACGAGTTCTGAGCCAAGAATTGCCTCAGCATGGGCGTAACGACCGCAGTTGCGCTGTCTATCCATGTTTGAATGTAGACTGGGTGCCGGCCAATAAGAAAAGTTGAAGAATGACCCTGTGGATTTTGAGTGTGGTAAAGGAGTGCCGCCAAGTCCACGGCTCCCCTCGGTCACGCGACTGTCACGCGTATATTACTCGTCACGCTGCTGCTACTCCTCCTCCTCGTTTTCAAGTCGAGTGTGAATGGTAGTGATTTAGTTTCAGTGCCTCCATCCAACATCGTGTCCATTTTCCATCATCGGCTCTACAAACCCGCGAAATATCCATGGTGCTCGCCATGTCGTGTCTAGCGATCCACCAGCGCCGTCTTCACCCGCCTGTACAATCAACTGGCTACGATCCTGCGACCAACGCATTCCATACCCTTCTTCGACCCTGACCTCGTACACTAGCACCTGATGCGGTAACCAGTGTAGATTCCGCCATGTCGCATTGTCCATCACCTTGTCGAACAGCGCCAGCGCCCGTTCGTTTATCGACGGGACTGGTCCCTTGGGCTGTCCTCCCCACCACCCCACGTGGTCTCCCCCCAACTCAGCACCGCCCGATCTATGAGCATGCTTTGACCACGCTTTCGCGCCTGCCATGAGCCCCGTGTTGGTGGCCGGGGCCGTGAATGCGGAAAGGCACTCTTGGCGCGTGGGTGGGTCGGAGCCGAGTGCGGAGCCAACGGTGTATGCGAGCCCGTGCAGGAGGTGCCTGGAGAGTAGGCTGGTTTGGAGCTCTGCTTCGAGGACAAGTTGGTCACCCTGTGAAAGCATGTCTTGGACACGAGCGCGCTCTGCTGCCGCAGTGGGGAGTTCTTGGATGTTATAACATCGTGGGACGGGTATGTGAGTGAGGGTGTTTGAAGAAACGAGCGACATTCGCGCACAGGTCGGTGCTAATGGTATGAGCCTGATGGACATTCAGGTCGACGTTTATTCGAGCTCCGCATAACTACTTGTAATAAACACTCTTCCGACGGATCTACTTGGGAGGCGCAACTTTGCCACATTCCTTGCAGGTTCTCAGCTCTTCGTTGTTTTGCCAGCGCTGGATCACCGGCTTTAATTGGGTCCCAAGATCCGTGACATGAAAGGTCTCCTTGTGAATGATCGTTGGTTTCGTATGAACAGCTTCCCGGCAGTACCACTGTAGTGAATCTGAATAGCCGTCGGCAATTAACAGACAGTCAGTGCTAACGACGTCAGCTTACCGTTCGATTCCGTCGGGCGAGTAGCTTCGATGACGATCCCGATTGTGTCTGCGAACCTCACAGGGTTGTGCGGTGTGTTTGCTGTCCGATCAATACATCATGAGCGACGATGCGCAAAATGAAAATCCGCCCCACCAGGCAACAGAAACATCTCGCCCTCTTCAATTCTAATGTCCCTAAACGTCTCCCCATCCACCACCTTCAACAACATCCCGCCTTTGTACTGATAGAACCACTCCTATGTGTGACACCGAGTACGTGAGCAACTTGCGCGGAGAGGTGCTGCGAACCACAACAAACCTCGGTCTCGTTCACATGATAGTCGTTCCGTTCGTTGGGACCCCCAACTGCCATCACGACAAAGTCCTTCTCTCTGTACAGACAGAAGTTATTCACAGGGGGTTTTAGAAGGTGTGCGTTGGCATTGAGCCATTTGGGGAAATTGATGGGAGGGAGGAGGCCCATGATGACGATGAACAAGCTGGGTAAGAGGTACTCCGCTGAAGCGCTGACAGATGGTCCGTTGAAACGTGTGAGCGCTTGAGCTCCCAAAACCGTTCACAGCGAGCGGGGGTGGCATATTATAGTCTCATCTTATATATATCTTATCTCATACCATCCCTCTTGCGAAAAGGCAGACCAACATTCAAGACAAGTGTCCATCCAATGAATGGGACTGTTAGACACTGCGGAGTCGCTCTGGAATTCCGCCGAATCCTCCGCAATTCGGCAAGATCTGTGCCTTCAGAGTGATGTCAGCCTGAACATCATCCGCAGCCACGATTGGTCGAAAGGCTCAGCAGTGCACCCCTGAGTCTTCATCTCTCCTTTCAACCATCACGAGCCCTTGCCTCAGGGTTTCACGAATGCCGTCCAAAACAAAACAGGTGAATCCATATGGGCCCCACGGTTCCTCATCTGATGCCAGTCATTCCCTAGAAACGTCGCGGGAGGAAACACCGTGCCCCGACACTCGAGCCCTCACCACTCGGCGATTTTTTCGTCAAATACTATCCCGAATTCGAGTACGATTCCACCGAATCGGCGTCCCACGAATTTTATCGTCTGTGCGACGAGTTCGGCTGGGACCGAGGGGACCCTGAAAGAGAGGAGGCCCATGAGGACTTCAGGGACGCACTGGTCAAACAATTCAACGAAGTCTACGGCACAGACGAGGATAACCTCGCAGATTGGCAAAACTTATGTCACATCGTGCAAGTTGAGCCAATCCCAGAGGACCTGGATGCTTGTCGAGAGGCAAGTATATCTCTGTCCTCTTTAATTTTCGTGTCTATAATTCGCTGAACTGGTGATACTAGGCTATCCGTGGTACCTTTGTAAACCTCGTTGACCTCGTCGACGCGGACAATACAGGGGAAGACGTGCCGATATTCGAGACTGAGCGTGAGCTCAGTGAATACACTCGCACGACAGGCAAGTTTTTCCCAAAGGAGAATGCGTACGCAGGAGGCTTGTTGCACTATCTCCTACGACACATTCTCCATCCTGCGACGGAGATTCCCTCAGGCTCCCGTCGCAGGATCAAAAAGCGGCGCTGAATGGGGATTTCATTCCCGCCGGTGTCCTTTCCAAGACACCGCGAGACGGAGCTCCACGTTTGGCGACGCAGCTCCGAATTGGCTTGATGATTTTCCTTTTTGCTTAGAATCTTTGAGGCAAAAACGTACCGAAATTCGCAGTCAGCTTGTTCATCGTATTAACTCGATTCAGCTATCTCGATTGTATCCTTCTCCGTGCTCACTGCCCGAATGTGCATTGTTGTAAGATCTTTACATTGTAACCGGTACTGTAAAGTTTTGTCCCAGCTAACGGCTCGTTAAAACTTCTAGAATTACGTACCGAAGATCCGCATGTGCATGTGCGTGGGCTGTTTCCAGTCAAATCCATAAATTCGGTCGTCTCCATTGAACATGGGACGGGTTGGAAGACACGATATGATCGACACTGCCAGAATCACTGGCACGTTGATAATGAATCAGTGTCCCCAGCAAGTCCAAACCATCCACCCTTCTAACAAGCCCACGAACGCCATGGCAATTGGGCGAGACACAGAAACGTCGTTGCTGCAGCTCGAGTGGTGAATCGCCATGCATTCCCGACATTGGCAAGTCGGCAGGTTGCCCAGTGAGTGGCATCGAGGAGCTTCTGGATCAGAATTCAAAATAACCTGGTGACTTATGTGCATTCGACAAGGTGATCACAGATAACAGAGTCACCCGAGACACAGGGGGATCGGGATCAAGGTCGTCGAGTGCGGGTGCAACACCCCAACTTGGTCAAGTAAGCGACAGACTAATCATGATGATGGTCGACCTGGCCCGGGAATCCGTGGTGTGCTCGAACGCCCCTGGGAATCGGGATCAAGATCGTCGAGTGCAGGTGCTGCACCCCAACTTGGTCAGGTAGGCGACAAACTAATCGTGATGATGGTCGACCTGGCCCGGGAATCCGTGGTGTGCTCGAACGCCCCTGGGAATCGGGATCAAGATCGTCGAGTGCAGGTGCTGCACCACAACTTGGTCAGGTAGGCGACAAACTAATCATGATGATGGTCGACCTGGCCCGGGAATCCTTCACTGGCATGTGCTCGAGAGTCGACGGTGACCATCTCAAACATCCTTTCCAACTGCACTAACCAGAATTTTTTCTCTTTCGGTAGGTATTTCACCATGCCACTCATAAGCAGAAGACAAGTAAATTTCCGAGTCATACAAGCCGCTGTGTGGGTTCTTTTCTGATGATATTCACACCCCCAGAAAGTTCAAACGTGATGGACGGAAGGTGCCCCGCTCCACCTCCAACTCCCGATTCATCCCTTGAACCGTTTCTTGTCAATCACTCACCTCAGTTCGGTATATTACTCCACTGTCCGAAACTCGAGAGGAATAAAATGTGAGAGGTACCCCAAACGTCATTGCGATAACATGGGAATATATCCTGGTATGGCTTCGAATCTTTTTCTCTCACGCAACGCTGGCATGTTGGAGCAAGTAAGTATGTCCGGTCACTTTGACGTTAACGTTCAAGTCCGAACCTGTCAATGGCTTTTTCGTGCAAAACGAACCAAGGGGAGTTCTGCTGGGCGAACCACCAGAGGGATAAGAATGCCTTCGTTGAGCATGGCTTCCACATGGACATCTCCCGATTGTTAAGCTCATGGATCTAAAGATTGCATCTCCCTATCTCTCCGTCCACAACGGGTATTCCCGGAGATGAGCTTCAGGCGTCTTAATTTGGGTTTATGGTACGGTCGCTGAAAATTCTCCTGTAGTGTGCAACTAGGAGCTCGGGGGTTCAGTTCGAGAGGTGGATCGACGAGAACGACGATCGAGTGGACTTTGGAGAGGGGTAACAGGGCAGAGGCTACAAGGTCTCAAAGCGAGTGTCCGGGCCGGCAACGGCGTGACAAGGGTGACCGTTGCCTCTAGTAGTCGTCGAGAGGGACCGGAGCTCTTTTGCCAAGGCGGCGACGGTATAGCCTAAACTTATAATTCGGAGTTACACACGGCTTACACGGCTTACACGGTGTAACACTACTTAGTAGGTAGACATCTTGCCTCATTAGATGGTCTGGTCACCAAACTAATTTTCCCTTTCAGTAAATGGTCACATTCAGACCCTGCGCGATGAGTTGGCCCAACGTCTCGTTCACATGCTGGAAGATCCTGAGCTGCTTGTTGACAATACCCATGTCGGTTACTTGACCCATGTGCCAGACAGTGTTATATATCAAGTGGGCCTGGTCAGTCTCAGAGAGGTTGCCCCACTACATCACCCAATGACTGTCAGTGGCGCATCATGATACAAAGCAGCATCCACTTGCGAAAATCCTGGGGAGATCAAAGTCTATCTCGGAGGGTGTGCTAACATACTTGACAGCACCCCCGACCCAGGTGGTATGGTTATCATCGTTATACGGGCCAGCCTTCGCGTTGAGCATGTCCTGCTGTGACCAGAAATTGGGGCGCTTGCCCTGGTTGTTAAAGCTCATGGAACCATCGCGAATGAAGTTGGCTGGTGAGACATGGTGCTTAGCTCAAAATTTCCACCACGGAGAGCACGATGGTAACTCACCGACAGGGTTTAAAGGGCAGTTAACCTAAAATAATGTGTCAATAGAAGTTTGTAGAAAACAGCGGGACATTTCCATACGGGAAGTTGCTTGTGGTTAACACCGGTACGGTAGCGCTGGGCATCTGCGAGGGAATGAGTTTGTAAGGCAAAAGCGGAGAGTCTGGGTAGACTAACCGCCGTATGCGAATAAACGTGCTTGGAGCATCGGGTCCTCAGTTGCCTCAAGTCCATTAGGCTAAAGGTGAGGTTTTAAGTAGCAGAATAAACTAGAACAAAGTGCAAACCATTTGGGAGGGATCGAAATCGGCTTGTTCCACCTCTTCGAAGTAGTTTGCACTAAAAAAGGAAAGGTAAACGTACGTCGTACAGAGAGCATGCAGCGGTCTCACGGGTTCTGCATGAGTGTAATTCTACCAATCTCTTGGTAGGGAATATCTTCTTGGAGCCACTCTATGGACGATCATATTAGCCAGCCTATTGACTGTTAGAGACGCGATCGCCGTACCTTTCGTGAGATCAAAAACGTTGTCTGATGCCTAGTCAAGCACAGTTCTCAGATCCCGATGAAGATTGGTGCTTACATTTGAATTTCTCGGCCTGTTGTGGGGTCATGATTTGCCAGTGTATAGTCCAGCTGGGGTAGTTGCCTGCTTCGATGGCGTCGAAGAGATCTTGAATACCAAAGTCGGGGTTCACGCCCGCCTGTACGATAGACTCATCGTTGGTGTTGTTTTTGATGCCTTGGTCAGAGACGGCGATCGTTCTGGGGAATGCTCGGAACGGTAGAGAGCTGGAGTCCGAGAGATACCCACTTAATGTAGTACCACTCGGTGTCACTCACGACCGCGCGGAAGGTATTACCACTATAGCCATTCATGTGTCTACCGCGGAATGAGCACATGGCTGGGCATCAGAAGGGACGGGAACGGACCGGAAGCCATAAGGGGTGCCCAAATCAGACATGGTGCGCATAACCTACACGACGCGGTATGAGTATTTGGAAGGGCGGGTGTCAGCCATGCGACCGACCTGGTAGATGGACTCGTTGTTCCC
Organism: Boletus rufocinnamomeus; assembly: GCA_038092675.1. NCBI lineage: Eukaryota > Fungi > Basidiomycota > Agaricomycetes > Boletales > Boletaceae > Boletus > Boletus rufocinnamomeus. Next base: position 7,307 of record JBBPQV010000223.1, read on the forward strand.
AGACAAATAATCTAACCAGAGACGTTAGAACAAGTCACTGGAACATTGTCAGGCGTATACCCCAGAAGTTCTGCAGGAAGAAGATTGAGCGAGCGATTGGTCCTGAAATGGAAATGCTTACGTTGTGATCAGACAAGTGCGTCTGTGGGTTGCGTTTTTGCGAATGGATAAAGTCTACAGCAGCAGACTTTGTCAGCTGCGAACAATGTCATTGAACACAACCTACGTGGGAACTTGGCTGGGTCACGGAGCCAGAATACCGGATGATTGAGGAACACCTGCAAGTCCAAGGTTGAGTCTAGATGGCCCTCTCACACCCAGGCTAACCCACCCAGTCGAGAATTCCTTCCTCTGTGCGCAACCTAGAGCACAGTTCAACTGATATGGCACCACATCTTATATTTTTTAAAGCGTACTTGAAGGAAATACCTCGCAGATCTCGGACACAGTCTGCGTTTCCAACGTTCCCGGCAATCGTCGAAAAACGTGCCGTCACCGGGGTGCGTTTGCCGATAGTGTCGAACACCTTCGCCATGCTGTGATTCATGGCGATATCGGTAGTGACCTCGAACCAGCCATGAGCGCCTGCTCCCTTGGCATGGACAATGCGCTCGGGCTGGATCACGAGAGTAAGCCGCAGGCAAAGCAGCGGAAATACAGCACTTACGATTCGCTCTCTGACAAAGTGAGCGAGCTGCTCAATCTGAAATTATGTGCATGAGGATGGGCATTCGAGCGAGGAGAAACAAAGATGATTACCAGATTAGTTGACTGGATCAGCAAGGGACCTGTAGTACCCAATCTGTCCGATAAATAGGGATTGGCATAACTGTAATGGGTAGTAGTGAGCATTATTTTATTTAGAAAGACAAGGGGATCGCGCGCTCACGGCTGGCCCCCGGAGAGGGTGTATTCCAGCGAAGTGGAAGGGTCATTGGTGATGGATTGCTGCTCACTTGGACCCTGATAAATGTCGAAGTAGGGCAGACTGGAATCACGCTTAGCTTTCGCAAATACGGACGAAAGCCCTGAGAACAGGAGAATGGTGAGAGTAAAGAGACGCATCGCACACAGCCAAGTTCGTGCTAGGAGGCATGATGCTTTATATTAGAATCCCATCAGCAAAATCTCTACGGCCTGATCTAAACTTTTACGGCATGTGCACGTCCTGACTAGTAGTGCTGCCGGAATTCGGCGAGGTGAGCCTCGTCACGGTGTTGCACAAGGTCACACTCGACGAAAATTGTGAGTGCACGGAATTGTGAGTTACCACATAGTTTCATCGCGGGTATATTCGGCAGTATACTATAAGATAACAAAATGAGACGACTCAAAATAATCTATTGCAGCTGGTACTCGTAATCCAGCCAATTGTTCCCGAACGACAGCCTGTCCTCGCGGAACCCGTAAAGTTCAGAATCTGCAGTATCTCCATCTTGTCAGGCGAAATGCTGTTCCGCTAGTTGGTATCAGTCTCATGCTTCCCAGATGAAAACACGCGTTCACAAGGCACCGCAGATGCTTGCGCAGGGAGAACGCCAAGTGCAATCCGGATCATCCGGTAGAGTAGCGGATAGACAAACTTCTTGCGGTTGCCGGCCAGTACACTAACCAGCAGGTCAAAACATTCTTGTATGACGAACAAAAAGGAAATATTGCAAGGTACTCGTCTTTGCACCTCCAATTGGGCCGCGGGCACGCTTGCGTACTATTCCAACATGCTGGGTGTTGCCTGACGCTGCGATTGTGCACTACTCGCCAACCGGACACCGGGGGCGTGGATCTGGCGATCGGGCCACTTTACGCGCATTTACCAGTTTCTGCAGGTAAATCGGGCGGTATAACACTACTTACACTTGGCATGTTTCAGGCAGGAAGTTATGGAACGTGTCACTGAGGCCGTGTACGGAACCACGGAACTTCTAGGACCCTATCATAGTGGAGCCTGGAGTACGACCATCAGGGGATCTACTCGGAGCGTGAGCGCCCACGTTTCCGCAGCGGACATGGGGCTGGGCAACCCAACGAAAGAATGCCTATTTGCACACCACCCTCTACAGAGAGAGCTGGAGCTTTAAAAAGCGTTCAATCGAGTCCAATGAGCACCAGCAGATACACCTTATGTTGGACATCCATTTTGTGGGTTCGCCAGTTCTCGCCGGTGGGGTTCTCCTCACAGTTTTCGCCAATGTGGCGTCCGGAAAGCTTCCCGGTGTTCTTGGAAGACTGGGAAACGTATTCACCTCTTGCACTGTTAGTATTCCTCACTGTGGCGCCGAGCATTTTGAGAGCTGAAGCGCTGAACCCCTGCCTTGCAGAGCGCTATACGCGCCACTCTCAAGGGGGACACCCCTGACTATAGTGGGAAGCCCTTGACCAGGCAAGCGAATTGACCCTCCGTCCGAAATGCAAGCATCCTGAGGTGTCGTGTAGAGCACAGGTTGCGGCAGCCTTTCTCGAAGGCACTTGGCAGCGTGATGTGTATGATGATTTCACGAAGATGCTACTCGATGAAGACCTCGTATTCCCATGCACCTATGCTACCAAGGGCTTCAAAAATGATGATCAGCTCTACTTGTTCATCGATTCCGACGACCTCTCCGACCCTCGCCACATTCGGTCTCTGGCCACTGCACTCACCACGTACTTGCCGCAAGCGCATGACCTCGGTCCAAACACGTCGCTGGTCTTGCTGGCGAAGAAGATGCCACAGTCAAGGTCTATTGAAGAGTACAACAAGTTGTTCTGGGAACTGCTCAATGGTCTAACCAAGCTCGACCCGAAGCCATGGCCCACGGATGTGCCTCGTGACATTGACACCGACAGATGGTGCCTCTGCTTTGGTGGCGAGCCATTATTCACAGTAATCCAGACACCTGCGCACCAAGTCCGTCGCTCGCGGTACGCTCCAGGCCTCACGATTGTGTTCCAACCGAAATGGATCTTCGACATTCTGTTCAGCAGTGATACAAAGCGCGCTGGAGCACTCACCAAGGTTCGTGCGCTCCTTGCAAACTACGACCCCATCCCTGTGAGCCCTGAGCTGAAGAACTATGGCGACCCTGGTTCCCGCGAGTCCAAGCAGTACTTCCTGATGGACGAAAACGAGCCAGCCCCGTGCCCTTACGACACATTGAGCGACTCTAAAGTCTTGAAAGCTCAAAGGTAAACCGATTGGCTACTTTTGTCGAGCGTGCAACCTGATGTGGTTTCTTCTGCCAGTTGCCCCATGACAACCACAACACCTTCCAGAAAGGGGATGGAGGATCTTGTGTATTGATGACGAATCCGGAATGGAATGAAATCTCAGTGTCCAAATGTTCAGTGTTCACTCTCACGTTTCCTTTGCAAGTATTTAGCAATTGCCGTAATAATACACACTAGTGTGCAATCGGAAGAAAACCGTATCTTTTTGTTTCATCTTATCTGTCGGTCGCGCTCAGTGAGAGGTTTCACGGTACTTCCACGGCGGCGACATCTCCCGAGTGTTGAGCTCAATTGAGGATCTAAAGATTGCATCCCTCTATCCCTCCCTTGTCCATAATAGGTATTCCCAGAGATGGGCTTCAGGCATCTGAATCTGGGTTCTGACACGGTCGCTGAAAATTCTTCTGTAGCGGGCAACCAGCTTGGGGGTTCAGTTCGAGAGGTGAATCGACGAGGACGACGATCGAGTGGACTTTAGAGAGGGGTAACAGGGCAGAGGATACAAGGGTCCCGAGCGAGTGCCCGGGCCAGCAATGACATGACAAGGGTGATCGTTGCCTCCGGTAGTTGTCGAGTATGAGGGTCAAAATGCACAAATATTCGGCGCGCAACTACACGGAGAGCGCGCCACTATTTGACGGTCGAGCGCGCAAAGTTGAAGAGCCAGACTGAGAGGCCCATCAGTAAATCTACAAGTTTCTAGGTAGTTCGACTTTCTGCTTACTTTTGGCACTTATAACCAACTATTGCTGACAAGGTATGAATCAGTAGGACACTACTTAATGAGTACTACTCATATTTTGCTTTGGAGCACTTTTCGCACTTGTTCAGTGCTTGGATTCAGTCATAATCAAGCATATACATGGTAAATTAAGGAGAACAGTGAGTAAAAAAATCGCCACCTCGGGCACCCTCGTATCACGTCATTTGAGGCGTGGGTGGCATTGTTTGAGGTTCGGGTGGGCCGTTGGTGCGTCGTTCGAGAGGCGAGTAGGTCGTTCGAGCCGCGGGGGGGCCGTTCGAGGGACAGGTGGGCCATTGGTGGGTCGTTTGAAGCGCGGGTGGCATCGTTTGAGGTGCAAGTGGACCGTTCGAGGGACAGGTAGGCCGTTGGGGCGTCGTTTGAGAGGCGAGTAGGTTGTTTGAGGTATGGGTGGGCCATTCGAGGGACAGGTGGGTCGACAATGGGGGTACCACCGAGAGCATAAGGATGTTGAGACTGACATTGTAACGTTGGCTTGTAGTGGAAGACTTTGAGTTGAAACGTGACTGTGACTGATCACATGACAGGTGTTGTAGGAAATCTTAGTAATAGACTACTTAGTACATATACTAGTACTCGACCGTCAAATAGTGGCTCGCTCTCTGTGTAGTTGCGCGCCGAATATTTGTGCATTCGGACCCTCATAGTCGAGATGGGCCGGAGCTCTTTCGCCAAAGCGGCGACAGTATAATCCAAACTGACAATCCGCACTTACAGCACAGTTTGACTGAGCTTGTAGGTTTGTCGAGTTACCAAGCTTCTGGGTAAATCGAACAGTACAACGCTGCTTATCTCTCGATTGTATTGTTTCAGCGTCATAGTCGCTGTTGTGTGAATGGTTAAAAATTCGGTTGATATCATGTGCTGGTGAATTCCGCGCGACTCTATTAAACCCTGTCCAAATTTACCAGACTAGTTTTCCCTTTCAGTAGATGGTCACGTTCAAACCCTGTGCGATGCGTTGGCCCAAAGTCTCATTCACATGCTGGAAGATCCTGAGCTGCTTGTTGACAATACTCGTGTTAGTAACTTGACCCATGTGCCAGACAACGTTGGAGACCAAGTGGTCCTGGTCAGTTTCGGAGAGGTTGTCCCACTAGCATCACCCAATGACCGTCAGTGCCGCATCATGATACAGGGCGATATCTACTTACGAAAATCCTGGGCAGTTCAAAGTCTATCTCGGAGGGTGTGCTAACATACTTGACATCACCGCCGACCCAGGTGGCATACCCATTAGGGTTGAAGGGGCGAGACGGCGAGGGGATCGTGTCTTGCTGTGACCAGAAATTGGGGCGCTTGCCCTGGTTGTTAGAGTTCATGTGACCATCCCGAAGGAAGTTGGCTGGGGAGATACGACACTCAGCTCGAGCTTTTCCACCATGAAGGGCACGATGGCAACTCACCGACAGGGTTTAAAGGGCAGTTAACCTAGAATAATGTCTCAGTAGATGTTTGTAGAAAACAGCGGGATTTGTCCGTACGGGAAGTTGCTTGTGGTTAACACCGATGCGGTAGCGCTGGGCATCTGTGAGGGAATGAGTTTCCAAGGCAGAACCGGAGAGTCTGGGTAGACTAACCGCCGTATGCGAGCAAACGCGCTTGGAGAATCGGGTCTTCAGTTGAACTAAGTCCATTAGGCTAAAGGTGAGGTGTTGAGCGGTGGAATAAAATTAGAACAAAGTACAAACCATTTGGGAAGGATCGAAAGTGACTTGTTCCACCTCTTCGAAGTAGTTTGTACTAAAGAAGGAATGGTAAGCATACGTCGCACCGGGGGCATGCGGCGGTCTCACGGGTTCTGCGTGAGTGTAATTCTGCCAATCTCTTGGTAGGGAACATCTTCTGGGAGCCACTCTACGGACGATTATATTAGTCAGCCTATTGATTGTTAGGGACGTGACGCCGTGCCTTTCGTGAGATCAAACATGTCGTCTGATGCCTAGTCAAACACGGTTCTCAGATCCCGATGAAGATTGACGCTTACATTTGTAGTTCTCGGCCTGTTGCTGGGTCATGATTTGCCAATAAACAGTCCAGCTGGGGTAGTTGCCTGCTTCAATGGCGTCGAAGAGATCTTGAATACCAAAGTCGACGTTCACGCCCGCCTGTACGATAGACTCTTGGTTGGTGTTATTTTTGATGCCTTGGTCAGAGACGGCGATGATTCTGAGGAATTCTGCTCGGAACGGTAGAGAGCTGGAGTCCGAGAGATACCCACTTAATGTAGTACCAATCGGCGTCACTCACGAGCGTGCGGAAGGTGTGACCACTGTACCCATTCATGTGTCTGCCACGGAATGAGGACATAGCTGGGCATGAGAAAGGACGAGAACGGACCGGAAGCCATAAGGGGTGCCCAAATCAGACATGGTGCGCATAACCTACATCACCCGATATGAGTATTTGGAAGGGTGGGTGTCAGGAATGCGACCGACCTGGTAGATAGACTCATTGTTCCCAGACAAGTAATCTAGCCAGAGACGTCAGAATACTTAAGTCACCGGAACACTGTCAGGCACATACCCCAGAAGTTCTGCAGGGGAAGAAGATTGAGCGAGCGATTGGGTTCCTGAAATGGAAATGCTTACGTCGTGATCATACAAGTTTGTCTGCGGGTTGCGTTTTTGCGAATGGATAAAGCCTGCAGCGGTGGACTTTGTCAGCTGTGAACAATGTCATTGAACACAACCTACTTGGGAACTTGGCTGGGTCACGGAGCCAGAATACCGGGTGATTGTGGAACACCTGCAAGCCCAAGGTTGAGTCTAGATGGCCCTCTCACGCGAAGACTGCAACCCACCCAGTCGAGAATTCCTACCTCTGTGCGCAACCTGGACCACAGTTCAGCTGATATGGTGCCACATCTTAAATTCTTTAAAGCGTACTTAAAGGCAAGACCTCGCAGGTCTCGGACACAGTCCGCGTTTCCAACATTCCCGGCCATCGTCGAAAAACGCGCCGTCACCGGGGTGCGTTTCCCGATAGTGTCGAACACCTTCGCCGAGCAGTGATTCATGGCGATATCGGTGGTAACCTCGAACCAGCCATGAGCGCCTGCTCCCTTGGCATTGACAATGCGTTCGGGCTGGATCACGAGAGTAAGCCACAGGCAAAGCAGCGGAAATACACAGCACTTACGATTCGCTCTCTGACAAAGTGAGCGAGCTGCTCAATCTGAAATTATGTGCATGAGGATGAGCATTCGGGCGAGGAGAAACAAAGATGATCGATGATTACCAGATTAGTTGACTGGATCAGCAAGGGACCCGTGGTACCCAATCTGTCCGATAAATAAGGATTGGCATAACTGTAATGGGTAGTAGTGAGCATTCTTCAAGTGTGATTAGAAAGACAAGGGGGTTGTGCGCTCACGGCTGGCCCCCGGAGAGGGTGTATTCCAGTGAAGTGGAAGGGTCATTGACGATGAATTCCTGCCCAGTTGGACCCTGATAAATGTCGAAGTAGGGCAGACTGGAATCACGCTGGGCGTTCGCAAATACGGACGAAAGCCCTGAGAACAGGAGAGTGGTGAGAATGAAGACACGCATCGCACACAATCCTCGCGCTGATGAGAGGGGAGCAGTTGATTACTGAGAAGCTAAGAGGAGGATGCTTTATAGAATTCGGGTGTTGTATGACGCTGTGATTGTATGCTACTCACCGATCGGGCGATTTTACGCGCATTCACGAGCCTCCGGGTAAATCGATTGCCGTGACGAAATATTAACCAATTGTTTCGGATAAGAATGTGTCGCTGAGGCCATTTACGGATCTAACTGCGGAACTCCTAGGACTAATGGTGGAGTTGGGCGAGTACGGCCATCAGTGGATCCACTCGGAGTGGGAGCGCGACGTTTCCCCAGTAGATACAAAGCTGGGCAACTCCAACGAAAGACTGCGTATTTGCGCACCACGAAAGCACGCACCTTCTCCAGAGAGAGCTGGAGCTTTATAAAGCATGTAATCGAGTCCAGTGAGCACCAGCAGACACATCTCATGTTGGAGTGAAGTACGTGCGGGAGGTATGTTTGTCGTTGTTTGTTCTGGATCGACATGGAGATAGACCCGGATATGAAGCTCCAGGACGTGAAGACACTTCTCGAGGTCAAGGTGAGCCACTGGTCGTATCTCGTGAACGCCCCTTCATCTGATGCACAAGACACAATCTGGCGTACCTCTACCCAAGCCAGTCACCTCACTAGAAGGACGCGAGCTTAGCCAGCCATCGGCGACAATGAGGGGCCTCGGCGACGAAGTGACGGATGAATTATATACCGTGTGCGTACCGACGTCAGCACCCTCGCGAACAGACGAAGACGGTGACCCTATACTTGCATTCAAGTTTCCAGAGTCCGAACAGCAGGACCTCGGCAATACAAAATACTCGATCCGCGTCCCACGTACGGCGTTTGGTCGCACGGCCACCGCGAATGTCGTCGTGCGTACTGTACGCGGGGTCGGCGTGAATGCGTCCGTGGATGAACGAAAAGACGAGCGGGTCGGTTGTTAGGCTTTATATGCTCGTGTAACCCCATGCTCACCGTTCTCTTGCCGTACATATCCACGTCTCATGCTCAGCGTACAAGATTGGTGAATAGTCGTGCGTATTATCATGGAACGATGCTTATTTCGACACGGTCGCACCGATGCCCCGGACGATTTGTTGTGCATCAATAAAGTACGTTGGTGTTCCGAATCTCGGTGCGCTGATTCGCATCCCAGGAGAATGCAGCACGTTGCGAACGACTTCAGCAGGTCGGTTTATGATGTATTATTCTATAGCAAACGATGCACACGAAGAGCGTTGCTTCTGTGCGTTCTCCGGTTCAGAATCTCGTGTAGTCTACTACTGTGGCACACAGTGACGCGTGAAACATTTCTTGACGCTGTGTCATACAGTCGTTCAGGGAGGAGTATACCGTTGACGAAGAGGTAAGCCAGCCTTGAACACGATCGGTCACTTTGCGACGTGTCAGGACTCAGTACTAGCACATATTTCATAGCCGTGTCTCGTTCGTGAGACGTCGCAATACCTAGAAGCCTTCAACTTGTAGTGTTGTGCCAGGCCCGGCCTCAAGCTGCCTCTATAGGCCAGACCTAGAGTTAAGGTATCCCAGTAAATGCTTCCGCTGCGGCGCTACACTGGCAAATGGAGGCAACCGAATCCACCGGCGCCAGTGAGGAACAGGCTCAGGATCCGGGTTCCAGGCCCAAACGGGCTACGTTGCCGTCGGCAAAGCCACGCGACACTGCCAACGCAGCCACACCAGAGCTGCGCTCACCACCAAGCCAAATTTAGCATGCTGGGGCAGGGAGACAGCGTCTCCTCACCTCCTGATCCAGATGCAGGCGGTTCACTCCCTCCAACCTCTCTTCCGACCTCCTATAAACGCAAGAGAACCACCACTGACAATACCGTCAAACTCTTCGACTCTGATGACGAGTGTGTGCCGTCTCGGTCAACTAAAGGTCAGTACCGCGGCCTACTTTGACCCAACGACTGATTAACTCGAATGATATGACATCACAAGAAAACGGGCGGCGACATCTGATGGCCCTCAGGCTACAGTACATCGTGATAGAGCAAACGTAGGTAAGTCTCTGCTCCCTTGCCACTTACCACCCTGCAGGGCGCTCTGATATACCCTCAAAAGTGCCTGTGCCGGTGGCGACATCCAATGACTGTCAAGCTGCGGTAGATGGAGCAAATAGTAAGTCTCTGCTTACCTGTCACTTGCCACCGTGCTGATATACCGTGAACAAAGCGCTTGTGCTGATCTCCTCACTACCATCACAAGACCTTCAAGTTGTTGGGTCTGATGGACTACTGAAGGATATCCCAAAGACTCAGCGCGAACAACGAAGCCGAGACGTCGACCAGCTCTTCGATGCACCATACACACGTGCAAGCGATGGCAGGAGATGTCGGAACTGCAAGATATGCTCCAAGCCTACCCATCCTACAGCACTCGTGACCGACGTCTCAACATTGCGGCGGCATTTACAATCAGTTCATCGGGCTGTGTACTTGAAGTGGGCGAAGGAAAATAGTTTTATCTCCATGCTACCCAAGGACAGAAAGGCACAAAAGAGCAGCGAGTCGCAAACAAGCCAGCAAAGCCAGCTCGACTCCCCACTTCAGCCCACCGTCTCGAAAGAAAGGGCCATTTTATACAGTGACAAGCAGTTCCTTGACGCCGCGATCCAATGGTTGGTGAACACGGATCAGCCTCTTTCGGCTCTCGAGCATCCTTCCTTCCGACACATGATCAACATTGCTGCGCGCGCTACTAACGGTGTGAAGATTCCAAGTCGCAAGAGTACCCGGGAAGCGATTATCAACTCATTCGAAGAGTAAATGGGAGTCGAAGGTGAGTACTTTAAAATCGCCATATCCGAGTTGCGGGCAAGTCTGCCACTGCCTTGTGCGCGAGCTGTTTATAATTACTGATACCTCAGTTTAGAGCTGGGATTCGGCATTTGACCGAGTTTGAGCATGTCATCGGCAAACGTTCCAGTGGGGACAGTCACTGTTGGGTCGCCTTCCTATATTATCATCATCCGTATAAATCGAGCTTTTTGGAAATCGGCTCAACACTCAATATTCAATGTTATATAGACGTCCAAGCTTCACTTGAGACATGGGGTGATACTGTCATACTTGTTCTCGTTCTCTCACGATGCTTGCATATTCCCGAGTACCCGCTCGGGGCTTGATATGCTGAATCAAGTGACACGCATTCATGGACGAAGCAAAGTGTTCGGAGAGAAGGCAGAAGGCACGGGAGCGATTTCGAGCTGGTTCAAGTGAGAAGTGCGCGTTTTACCTAAACCTGCATGAATGGAACGACTCCACTGAGTGGGCCGAGTAGCACGGTCTTCAAAGGCGGAAGATAGGTGTTCTGCACTAGTCTTGTCATCCGTTTCTTTGTTCTTCTCACTCCTTCCATCCTGTTCACTCCAGACATGTTATCACCAGCCATTTGGCAATCGCGAGGATGACATGTACACAGCCTTTTCCCTTGATTTACTTGGCCTAACGCTCAAATAGTCCGTGTAACAATCAGCAATTTATCCCGCGGATGCGTCATGCCAATACACGTTAGGATTGTGAGGTACCTACAAGGTTCACCAGTGAAGCAAGTTCGCTCGGCTTTCCATAGTCTGGTCACCAGACTAATTTTCCCTCTCAGTAGATGGTCACGTTCAAACCCTGTGCGATGCGTTGGCCCAACGTTTCGTTCACATGCTGGAAGATCCTGAGCTGCTTGTTGACAATACTCGTGTTAGTAACTTGACCCATGTGCCAGACAACGTTGTGTATCAAGTGGTCTTGGTCAGTTTCGGAGAGGTTGCCCCACTAGCATCACCCAATGACCGTCAGCGCCGCGTCATCATACAGAGCGATGTCCACTTACGAAAATCCTGGGCAGTTCAAAGTCTATCTCGGAGGGTGTGCTAACATACTTGACATCACCGCCGACCCAGGTGGTATAGCTGTTAGGGGTGTAGGGGTGAACCACCGGGTGGAACATGTCTTGCTGTGATACGAAGTTGGGGCGCTTGCCCTGGTTGTTAAAGTTCATGTAACCATCTCGAAGGAAGTTGGCTGGTGAGATATGACACTTAGCTTCCACCATGGAGAGCACGATGGTAACTCACCGACAGGGTTTAAGGGGCAGTTAACCTAGAATAATGTCTCAGTAGATGTTTGTAGAAAATAATGTAGTTTGTCCGTACGGGAAGTTGCTTGTGGTTAATACCGATGCGGTAGCGCTGAGTATCTGCGAGGGAATGAGTTTGCAAGGCAGAACCGGAGAGTCTGGGTAGACTAACCGCCGTATGCGAACAAACGTGCTTGGAGCATCGGGTCCTCAGTTGAACTAAGTCCATCAGGCTAAATGTGAGGTGTTTAGCGGTGAAATAAAACTAGCACAAAGTGCAAACCATTTGGGAGGGATCGAAAGCGACTTGTTCCACCTCTTCGAAGTAGTTTGTACTAAAGAAGGAAGGGTAAACGTACGTCGCACGGAGGGGACGCAGCGGTCTCACGGGTTCTGCGTGAGTGTAATTCTGCCAATCTCTTGGTAGGGAACATCTTCTTGGAGCCACTCTACGGACGATTATATTAGCCAGCCTATTGATTGCTAGGGACATGGCGCCGTGCCTTTCGTGAGATCAAAAATGTCGTCTGATGCCAAGTCAAGTACGGTTATCAGATCCCAATCAAGATTGGTGCTTACATTTGTAGTTCGAGGCCTGTTGTGGGGTCATGATTTGCCAGTAAACAGTCCAGCTGGGGTAGTTGCCTGCTTCGATGGCGTCGAAGAGATCTTGAGCACCAAAGTCGGGGTTCACACCAGCCTGTACGATAGACTCGTGGTTGGTGTTATTTTTGATGCCTTGGTCAGAGACGGCGATCGTTCTGTGGAATGCTCGGAACGGTAGAGAGCTGGAGTCCGAGAAATACCCACTTAATGTAGTACCACTCGGTGCTACTCAACGCGCGGAAGGTGTGACCACTGTACCCATTCATGTGTCTGCCGCGGAATTAGGACAGGGCTGGGCATTAGAAAGGCGAGAACGGACCGGAAGCCATAAGGCGTACCCAAATCAGACATGGTGCGCATAACCTACATGACCCGATATGAGGATTTGGAAGGGTGGGTGTCAGGTATATAACCGACCTGGTAGATGGACTCATTGTTCGCAGACAAGTAATCTAGTCAGAGACGTCAGAACAAGTCACTTGGACATTGTTACGCACATACCCCAGAAGTTCTGCAGGGAAAGAAGATTGAGTGAGCGATTGGGTTCCTGAAATGGAAATGCTCACATTGTAATCATACAAGTTTGTCTGCGGGTTGCGCTTTTGCGAATGGATAAAGTCTGCAGCGGCAGATTTTGTCAGCTGCGAGCAACATCATTGAACACAACCTACGTGGGAACTTGGCTGGGTCACGGAGCCAGAATACCGGATGATTGAGGAACACCTGCAAGTCGAAGGTTCAGTCCGGATGGCCCTCTCACCCCCAGACTGCAACCCACCCAGTCGAGAATTCCTGCTTCTGTGCGGAACCTGGGGCATAGTTCAGCCGATATGGCAACGCATTTTATATTTTCAACGCGTACTTGAAGGAAACACCTCGCAGATCTCGGACGCAGTCTGCGTTTCCAACGTTCCCGGCAGTCGTCGAAAAACGCGCCGTCACTGGGGTGCGTTTGCCGATAGTGTCGAACACATTCGCCACACTGTGATTCATGGCGACATCGGTAGTGACCTCGAACCAGCCATGAGCACCTCCTCCCTTGGCATGGATAGTGCGCTCGGGCTGGGTCACGAGAGGTGAGCTGCAAGAAAAGTAGCGGAAACACGACACTTACGACCCGCTCTCTGGCAAAGTGAGCGAGCTGCTCAATCTGAAATCATGTGCATGAGGATGGGTATTCGGGCGAGGAGAAACAAAGATGATTACCAGATTAGCTGACTGGATCAGCAAGGGACCCGTAGTACCCAATCTGTCCGACAAATAGGGATTGGCATAACTGTAATGGGTAATAGTGAGCATTCTCTGATTTAGAAAGACGAGGGGATTACGCGCTCACGGCTGGCCCCCGGAGAGGGTGTATTCCAGCGAAGTGGAAGGGTCATTGACGATGGATTCCTGCTCAGTTGGACCCTGGTAGATGTCGAAGTAGGGCAGACTGGAGTCACGCTGGGCATTCGCAAATACGGACGACAGCCCTGAGAACAGGAGAGTGATGAGAACGAAGAGACACATCGCACACAATCCTCGCGCTAATGAGAGGGGAGTAGCTGATTATTGAGAAGCTGGGAGGAGGATGCTTTATAGAATTCGGGTGTTGTATGACGCTGCGATTGTATGCTACTCACCGATCGGACACTAATCAACTGTTTCGGATATGAATGTATTGGCAGGCCGTGTGCGGATCTGACTGCGGAGCTCCTAGGATCTCATCATGGTGTAGTGGGGCGCGTATGGCTGTCAGGTGGTCTGGGGTGTGAGCGCCCGCGTTTCTACAGACTGCAGCCGACAAGAAGCTGGGCAACCCCAACGAAAGAATCCGTATTCGCGCACCACGGAAAATTGAAATGCACCTTGTTCAGAGAGAGCAGCCACATTCGGTCTCTCCCAGTGGCCACTGCACTGACCACGTACTTGCCGCAAGCGCACGACCTTGGTCCGAACTGGTCTTGTTGGCGAAGAAGGTGCCACAGCCAGGGTCTATTGATCAAGTGTACAACAACTTCTGTTTACTCAACGGTCTTGCCAATGTCAGTTTCCGCTCCGGATGCTTACATAATCCAGTCGTATACGGCCTCATCATTACTTTCTACTCTCTACTTGTTTGACAGAGCTCAGACAAACAAGGTTGACCTGTTATTATTCTTACTGCGTGGTCCCGCGCCCCGAATTTTAACAGCCAAGCTTGACCCGCAGCCATGGCCCATGGATGTGCCTCGTGACAATGACAACGACAGATGGTGCCTCTGCTTTGGCGGCGAGCCATTCTTCACGGTAATCCAGTCGCCTGCGCACCAAGTCCGTCGCTCGTGTACGTACCCGGCCTCACGATTGTGTTTCAACCGAAATGGATCTTCGACATTCTGTTCAGCAGTGATGCAAAGCGCGCTGGAGCACTCGCCAAAGTTCGTGGGCTCCTTGCAAAATACGACCCCATCCCAGGCTGTGAGCCCTGAGCTAAAGAACTATGGTTCCCGCGAGTTGAAGCAGTACTTCCTGGTGGACAAAAACGAGCCAGCCCCGTGCCCTTACGACGCATTGAGCGACTCTGAGGTCTTTCAGGCTTCAAGGGAAGCTACTTCGCTACTTTTTTCGAATGTGCAATCTGATGTACTTTATTCAGCCAGTTGCTCCATGACAATCACAACACTTCCCCGAAAAGGGGTGGAGAATCTTGATTGTAAATGACGAATCCGGAATAGGATGAATTTTCAGTGTACAAAAATGTTCAATGTTCAAACGTTCACTCTCACGTTTCCTTTGCAAGTATTTAGCAATTACCATAAAAACATGTGCTAACGTGCAATCCGAAGAAACCCGTGTCTCTTTGTTTCATCTTATCTGTCAGTCGCGAGGTTTCACAGTAACGAGATAGCAGTCAGACTCGGGAATACTACCGGTCTGAGGAATTAATGCTCTTTCACACTGCCCTACGGTTGGGCAGAGGGTGATCCATGCTTTTTTCTCTCCCCGGAATGACTTTCCGCGTGTAGATATCCGAGATGGGCAATTCCCTCCCCACACTGCCAAGGCAACTAAGTATCTGATCTCCTGATCTCCTCCACTAATCAGATTTTATTTTATTTCTGATGACATTCACGCCCCCAGAAAGTTCAAACGCGATGGACGGAGGGTGCCGAGCTTCGTCTGCAACTCCCGACTCATCCCTTGAACCTTTTCTTGCCAACCACTCCCCTCAGTTCGAGTATATCAGTCCAGTGTCCGAAACTCGAGCGGAATCAAACGAGAGGCACCCGAAACTGTTGTTGCGGTGACATGGGGGTACATGTGGCTTCAAATGTTTTTCTCTCACACATGGTATTTTGGAACGAATCGGCAGCAAACCAAGTACGGTCAGTTTGACGTTCAAGTCTGGACCTGTCAATAGCTTTTTGTGAAAAACGAACCAACGTTTTGCTGGACGAGGATGGCTTCCACGGTGGCGACATCTCCCGAGTGTCAAGCTCAAGGATCTAAATGTTGCGTCCCCCTATCCCTCCCTCGTCCGCAACGGGTACTCCCGGAGCAAATTGGGTGCCGTGACGACTGTTTCAGATAGGAATGTATCAAGGGTGTGTACGGGACACCACCAGGAGTGAGTGGTCCACCGTCGGAACTGCAGAACCCCTTATCATAGTGTAGTCGGGCGGGTACCGGCGTCCGGGGATCTAAGTAACCGGGTTGTTAGAATTCGGGGTGCGAGATCACGCTGTAAGAATAATAACTGAACAATCTTGTTTGTCTTAGCTCTGTCAGACAAGCGGAGAGGAGGAAATACATGAGCCTGATAGCGTGAGGTATACGATGTGATTTCCAACATGGGTTGCATTTCCGTCAAAGAGGATAACCAGCGCACGGAATGTGTTCTTGGCCTGGTTCCTAATCTATTCCTGTACTCAGTTCTTCCGTGTCTCAGGTGTGAAGAAAGAGGGAACGTAGCGTTGCGAGCTGCGCTTCACATCCAACATGGTGATCCTGTCAACTCAGGGGGTAATTCGAACCCAACACATTGGAGACAGCTGGTTACGCAAACGTAATAAGATCGCAGGCCGTGCGAGATGATGTTGATTCGGGAATCAAAGACAGACACCTTCAGCAGACTCGATCAAGAACCAGTCCATGGCAACGATCAATTAGAGCATCCGTCGGCACAAAAATGACACCCATCATAGTATACAAAAAGAAAAAAAAAGTCTAGCATTCTCACGAAGCGAGATTCTGCAAACCCTGCACTTTTTGTTGCGCACTGTCCACCATCCTCTTTGCCCAATTCGTCGGTGCGCTCACAACATCGCTCGGTGTCGTCGTCGCTGTCGACGAGTCTGGCGCCACGTTTGTCATGGTCGTGTTCGCATCCGTAGGCTGCGACCCATTGTCGTTATTCAACTGTGCTTCAACCTGCTTCTTCGCCTCGTCCTCAGCGACATGCGTGACCTCCTTCGTGGCCGCTTGACGCGCATTGTTCATGAGCTGTGCACGGCATGGCAGAAAAGATGCGAGTAAACGACTGATGGCTACGCGCGAAAAACAAAAGCCGATGGCTTACCGAGTTCATGAACCCCTTGCGTTTCGGCTGTTGGTCGTCCTTGTTCTCGTCCGTTTTGTTGGACGACCGACCAAAGACGTTGGAGAGGAACCCCGTGTGCTTCTGATCGGGGAACATGAATCGTGTTATCCATCAGGAAAGAAGGAAAGGGAAGGGAAAGTACCCACTTTGGTATTCTGTGAAGGTCGAGTGAGTCTTCATCGGACGACATGAGAAAAAGGGGTAACCTACTGCAGCATCGGACGTCCCGTCCGCGTTTCCGTTATGCACCTCAGCCATTGCCATTGTAGGGTGCTTCAGATGAGCACAAGGGGGGATAAGATTGAAGATCTGGACGAACGGACGCCGCAAAATAAACCGTGGAGAGCGTGGGTTACCGATGCAGGGACAAGAGGTTCCAGACGCGGTTTACGGCCACTGACCACAAGGATATCAGGTTGGCTGAAGCGCTGAACGTTGACGATGAAAACGCATTTTCCTTTCCCATCAAGTTGAAGTCAGCGACACGGAAATGTGATCGTTCGGTCACACCTTTGCAGCACCTGGACTCACCTGGACCGTCGTCGGTTGTGATGCGACGCACCAGGCACTGTGCCTCTTTACCTCACGTCATGAAGCGGCTTCCCTGCATCAAATGATTGGCCACTCCTGTTTCAATTTGTGGTGACTTCTGACTGAAGTCCGACATAACTATGCCCATTATAAATCGTACTCAGCTCAAATGTCAGACGCTTGCTGGGATCGTCATTTGGGTAGCTTACAGTCGTGAGAAGACAGCCAGTATCTGCCGTTACATTTGCCCAAGCAAGCACTGCCCCTTGGATGATCCGAGGGATACTGCAGCAGGTAGCCACACTGCCTCGACGAGGTACATGGAGAGAGTGAAACACAAGTGTGCACCATCACGGTGCCTGACGACAACAAAGTAAGGCATTCACTTGTGCGATCATCTCCTCATGACCCTGCACGGGGGCCTGAGGAATTTGGCCCTAGGGAAGGGAATAACTTGGGAGTTCCCGGAAGTGACATAACAAGCCCCGACGTGATACCTGAAACAACCTGAAAAAATACCAAGGTATCCGTCTGAACCAGTCGTGAAGTCCAAATGTGCCAGCCAAAAGTCGTCATCTTTGAACTACACGACTGTGTCCGTGCGCGACTCGATGTTGGGATGGTCCAAGTGTGGATTCGTGCGCGAGAAAGTAGAGTCGGGTCTGGAATGATCGAGACGTGGGAAGATGTATTGGGTGGGATGGGAGAGACCATGGACGATCATCATCACACGTGAAACAAAGGCTAATCATTGGGATCAAAGCCCCACGGCGATCAGTGAGGCTCAGGAAGTGCTTGATACTGTATTCGCTATTCCCAAGCCCATCGTACCGAGAAACGGTCCCCACCGGGTTTGGACGATGCAAAAGGGCATCCTGGGGCTAAACCAATAGTCGTGCAACGGTGGACCGGCGGCATGCAAAGGCCGTCCTGCGCAGAACATGCCATGTCACGTGGGAAGCTCGCGAGAACGAAGGCAACAACTAAGCTAAAAATATAAAGGTCAATCTGAGGAAGTCATAGTCAAGAACTGTCGTCATGTTGAGAAGAATTTTTGTCTCCAAACCAAATCACTGTGAGGTACATGTCCG
Source organism: Boletus rufocinnamomeus (assembly GCA_038092675.1). Taxonomy (NCBI): domain Eukaryota; kingdom Fungi; phylum Basidiomycota; class Agaricomycetes; order Boletales; family Boletaceae; genus Boletus; species Boletus rufocinnamomeus. The sequence goes on from JBBPQV010000223.1 coordinate 25,736, forward strand.
GCAGGAGCTTGAATTTACATCTCCGACCAAATGTTACCCAATCTGGTGGTGCTGTAGTTAGTTACATCATGCCACTAGAACACTCCAACAATCGTGCAAGTACGTGGCATCGCTCGAAGTGTACAGGCGGTGAGCAGCTAGCATCATATCATGTGTTGGCATCGAGCAGGGAGAACGATCAACCTCTCTTGTGCGTGTCTCAGATTTAAACTCCGAATAATAATAATTTTTTGCATGCTGTAGTGGTCTAAATTTATTTTTTCGGCATACAGATCTCCAACTGTAACTACCGAATTTGGTAGGTGCTGTGGTCCGTTGCAACTATTATTGACCTTGTCGAAAAAGGGTGAAAGGGGGTGAACTAGTGAACAAACGGAGTTCTACGAAATTGTACGATGACAGGCTTGAGCAGATTCGACGTGGCACTTTTGTGACGAGATGGGTCCGTCCCGAGGGTTTCACACGATCAAACTCCGAACGTCGAAGGAGATGCAAGGACCCCGAAGATGGTGTATGGAGCAGAAACGCGTTGTCCAAATAAAATCAGCAAAGCAGCAGTTGTAAAGGACACAGGGCACGGCAACGATGATCGCGGGGGAATTCAGGGTTTAATATTTGAATGTAGAAAATTGCAGTTGGAGAAAGACGGAACATTGATTCAGATGCAACTGGGGTCTGTGACTGTATGCGAAGACTTTGACCGTAACCAACCCAACTCTGCACGCTCGTTAAGCTTAAAGTTGACTCTTCCATTCCTTACTCCCCCCACCATGTTCTCCTCGTCCCCCTGGCTCGTCCTGGGGCTGGCAGCCGCCGTCGCCGCTCAGAATGGCGGCTCGATCGCGCAAGCGGGCAACACGTTAGTCAGTGCAATGATGGTCCGTCCCTTCTTTCGACCCTCGTTTCTCCTTGTCAATTTGCCTGCTAGATGTTCCTCGGAAACACGGAAAAGGTCTACATCCTGGATAAGGCCGAAGGTAATGCCGCTCAGATCAACGGCCACCCTGCGTGGGGTGCTGTATGGTGGGCCATCTATTATTTTCGTTCGCTCCTCCCTACTGATAGTCCTACAGGGACTTTAACTCCCATCAAGCCGAGCTTATGGATGTTTACACAAACACTTTCTGTGCTTCCGGAATGCATCTCCCCAATGGCTCGTACGTTACCTTTGGCGGGAATGGCGCCGTGGGCGTTGGTGGAAACGTCGGCTCCGTGAAAAATAGCGCAGGTACAGGCGCATACGATGCTACCTATCAAGATTACGATGGCACCAAAGCCATCCGTATCCTCAACCCATGTACCGACGCCGACAATTTCGCCTCTTCACAGTGTCAGTGGTTCGACAACGCCACACTCCTTTCCATGCAAAAGCAACGCTGGTATTCCGCAGCAGAAGCGCTTGGCGATGGATCCATTGCCATTATAGGTGGTTTCGTCAATGGTGGCTACATCAACCGGAACACTCCAAACACAGATCCAGAATATGAGGGAGGCGCTGCCGAACCTACGTACGAGTTTTACCCTTCAAGAGGCGATGCTACCGTCATGCAATTCATGATAACCACCTCCGGTCTCAACTCTTACGCCCACACATTCCTTATGCCTTCTGGAAAGATGTTCATCCAAGCGAATGTTTCCACCAGTATGTGCCGATCCCATCGATCCCACTCGTCTGATTGATCCGCCCACTCTAGTTATCTGGGATCCTGATACCAACATTGAAACGCCTCTCCCCAACATGCCCGGGAATGTCGCACGCGTATACCCTGCATCCGGTGCTGTTGCCATGTTGCCCTTGACCCCTGCCAACAACTGGACCCCAACCGTCCTTTTCTGTGGTGGTTCCGATATGCCCGACGAGTACTGGGGCAATTACTCATATCCCAATTACAACACTTGGACCTACCCTGCCTCGCCAGACTGCCAGCGCATCACTCCCGAGCCTCAAGATGGCTCGACTCCCGTCTATGTGCAAGATGACGATATGCTCGAGGGTCGTACTATGGGACAATTCATCATCCTACCAGATGGCACTCTGCTGGTGGTAAATGGAGGTCGCAATGGCACTGCTGGATACGCTCAGGCGACTGGTCAGACACCCTCTTTCGATCTCATGCCCTATGGCGAATCCTTGGCTTCTGGCCCTGTTGGCACTCCCGCAATCTACAACCCTAACTTGCCAAGCGGCAGCCGCTGGTCGAATGCTGGTCTTGGGTCGTCGAACATCGCTCGTTTGTACCATTCTTCTGCACTGCTTCTCCCCGATGCGTCTGTCCTCATCGCTGGTTCCAATCCCAACATCGACGTCAACCTCAGCACGATTTTCCCAACTACTTACACCGCCGAGATTTTCTACCCACCTTACTTCTCCGCCTCTGTCCGTCCGATACCCACCGGCATACCTTCAAACCTCACTTACGGTGGCTCATACTTCAACATCACTGTTCCTTCCAGCTCATACACTGGTTCCACGAACACTGCAGCTTCTAATACGACAGTCGTTCTTAGCCGTGGGGGCTTCACCACCCATGCCATGAACATGGGTCAGCGTTTCATGCAACTGAATAATACCTACACTGTCAACAGCGATGGCTCATATGTCCTGCACGTCGCCCAGGTCCCCCCCAACCCGAACCTCCTCACTCCTGGTCCTTGCCTCATGTTCGTCGTTATCAACGGAATTCCTAGCAATGGTACCATGGTGCTCGTTGGCAATGGTCAGATCGGGACACAACCCACCAGTTCCGTCAGTGATCTACCACCGAGCGTTCTAAACGCTGCAGCCACAGGCAGTGGCCAAGGCAACCAAACCAATAGTGACTCGTCTTCGAAGACTGGGACCATCGTTGGTGCTGTGGTCGGTGTTATCGCCGCCATCGGAATTCTCGGTGCGGCGTTTGCCATTGTTGTCTTCCGGCGGCGGCGTGCCGCTGCGAGCCGCCAACACCCATCGGCTGCGTATGCCATGGGTGCCACGCGTGCTGGCTTTGGCACGAGTGGTAGTGCTGCCATGAGCAGACATGCTGATGATGTGCGGAATTCCAACTCGAGTGCGTTTGTGCCATTGCAACAGGATAATCCGAGCATGGCATGGAATGCCAGTACTGTTAGCCTACATTCAGCTTATAGAGATGATCATGACGGGCAAGTCCATTACGATCCTTATAATCCAGACGCCATCGGAAGAAGTAGCACGGGACAGCGACTGTAGAACAGCAGGACTGGACGGACAGTAGTTTTTCTTGTTTTTTTTTTGTTCATCTTTTTTTCTTTATAAAGGGAATCAGGACTGGACGCTTTCTTCTTCCTTTACAAGTTTTGATCTTACTTTTCTGTCCCTATTGACTATGGACGTTTCTAAACGTTGTCGATGCCCTACCTACATAATTGTGATCTCACCTCTTTATATCTATGCCTGCATCTTCCGTTTGTCAATGATATATGATAAGCGAATGGCGGTCTCCGGTCCAGTGGATTGTGGGATACGCAGATGATCATTATTGGATGATGGTTGTTTATTTCCAGGGTCTTTGCCAAACAACCACCACACGGCATGGACTCGCTTTTCGCAAAAGCGGATGCGATACAACCCTTGTCCAAGAAAAAGAAAACCAAACCTGACAGAAAACCAGGAAAGAAAACAGCCACGCACAAGAATGTCTCAGCCAAGGCAGGCCCATCGTCCGACCGGACGCTGGCCTCCGTCACGCAAAACACGTCCTTGCCGAAATCCCTCCGTCCGACGTCGCCTCCACCCGCGAACGTACCGAAACACGTCCACATCAAAGACCTCAAGCTACGCACCCACCTCGATCGGCAAGCTGCCCATGCGGCGCGCACCGAGACGCTCCTCCAAGATGCGGCGCTGCTCTTGACGGGGGATGCAGGGCTGATACGGACGGAAAACGACATGGAGAAGACGTGGCGGGTGAGTCAGGATGAGATCGTGGGGGGTGCTGGACGGGAGGGTGCCAAGGGCCGTCGGGAGTGGAGATTGGACGGGGGACCGTACCGGTCGCGGTATTCGAGGAACGGCAGGTTCGTTGGGGGGGTTCGGTTCGGTTGCTGTCCAGTTGGATTCTGACGAGGTTGGACAAGACATTTGGCGATCGTTGGGAACGCTGGGCATGTCGCCACGTTTGATTGGCAGACGGGTACGATTCATGCAGAGTTGCAGTTGCAGGAGACGTGTCGGGATATCACGTACGTGGTTCTGCGTGTGTGTGCGTGTCGTGTATGTTCTAACATGGCCGCTAGGTTTCTACAGGATCAATCCTTTTTCGCGGTCGCGCAGAAGAAACATGTCTTTATCTACGATCGAAACGGTGTCGAGCTGCACAGACTGAAATCTCATATCGAGCCTACGCGACTCGAGTTTCTCCCGTATCATTGGTTGCTCGCGAGCGTCGTACGTACTCTGGTTACCACCTTGGTCCCTTCCAAACGTCTTTTTTTGACAGGGAAACCCTGGGTACCTAAAGTACCAAG
>JBBPQV010000224.1:0-30162 GCA_038092675.1 Boletus rufocinnamomeus
CTCGAGTCTTGTATGAGTGGTTGCGGACCGGTGATGTTCCCGTTTGAAATAGAACGGTTGGCAACGATCGTCTGCGCGATGGCAAATACGTCGCTCACACCACTTGTCGAATTAGGGGCTATCTGCTGGGGTGGAGGAACTGCGGAAAAGGAAATGACAGAATAGCTCGTAGCGTTGTACTCCAAGAGAACTTCGGAACGCGTGCCGTATTCCCAACTTTGAGGACATGATCAGGGAGACGTCCATATCTGGGAAAGAGCAAAACTCGCCTGTGGCTAGCTCCCTCTGCGAGTCGTTGACTAACGACAGAAACTTGTGCGTCGGTAAGATTTTGCGCATTCACAGGGATAGATGATGTCATCCAAAGCGTGACTACAACCCACAGGCATCTTGGGAGACTCGCGCGGGCCAACATCGAGGGCAGCGTAGTATAACTTGTCAAACACCTGGGATCTTAAACAGCTTGACATGGCGGTACTTTCCGTAGATGCGGCGGCATGGTCTGAATTTGAAGATATTCTTAGTAACACGCGAACTTCGGCCGCCGAAAATAGGTTTTACCAAGGGGTGGGCGCAGAGCCCCACATACGATTTGGGATTTGTGCCGACGTCCAACTTATACATTCTGCCGGTGTGAATCAAGGTGTGAATGGGGCGGATCATCTGATTCTGAAACAGGGGCACCACCGACATAGTTGTGCCGTCCCCTGGGAGTTTGACCTGCGGGGCCCACAAGGCAAGACCGCAACACAAGGCAAGACCGCAATTTTGATGGATCGTCGTTCTGCTGCGCAAATTTGCTTAGCTGCATCTTAGGACGTGCTTGGAGGGCATCACCTAGGTAAGTACTACCTCAACTGCGCTCGGCAACACCTCCGCTTCACTCCCAGCCCCAATGGTTTTTTCCGGATCGACACAAGTACGTCAATCATACAACGGTGACGTGTCACCGCTAGCGTTTCAAGTACATCATTGTACTTGTCTGGTCACCTGGTGACCAGACTTGGATTTCAGGTGATACGATGGGATAGCAACATACTACACCATGGGGACCAGAAGACCGAATTGGTGGACAGTGGCAGTCTTCGTGTGGTGGAGTGATCGAGCACTGGATGAACGGGTCCTTGGCGGTTTGAAGTTCCACCCGGGAAGTGACGACCTTCGTTTTTTCCTCATCGATGTTACCGTTCGCAAGTTGGATCCGAGTACAGAGTTTCTCGAGCTCTTTGTCCCGTCTTCCTCCGTCTTCTTCAGCTTCCCACCCTTCTTCCGTTCCGCTTCGCGTTTCCCGCCGACTTCTTCCCACGTCTTCTCTGCCGCCTGGACTTTACACTCCATCAATAGCTTGTTCCTACTGCAGCCTCTTTCTTCGCTTCTTGGCTTTAATATCCTCCCCTGCGACTTTACTGTTAGCGTCAGTCCACTCCCACGCCCATAGCATGCGGCCGATTTGCTAGAGTTCTGTCTGCCCCTCTTGCCAGGCGAGAAACTGCCGTTTCTCAACACGAAACTTCTCCAATTTCGGCGACATCTCCTCGGCAATGATTGAGCTGAGCTCCTGGAGAGTCGGAGACATGGATCACTGACGAGTGACATTTCGCAATTAGTCAGCGCGTCGACAGAAACTTATGAGGTGAAACTTCCAGAACCTCTCGATTCCTCGAACATGAAACTGTTACTGTAGATGGTTTGTTAACAGGTTTCCTCCAAAGGAATAGACTGAGCTGAATCCAATCCGATCAGTGCTCCGCTACTGACCAACTTGAGTCTGAACGTAGAAGAACGAATCTAAGAAGCAGTTGGCGCGCGAGTTGCGAACCGAATTAACGCACTATGTACTACGTTTCGTGGGAGCAACAGCTTCGGACCATCGTCGGTGCCGACGATCGGCCGAAGAGGGTGTACAGGCAGTTAAGTAATGGGCGATAAGATACCGTGCATCCGCTTCCTCGACGTCGACTCGCTGCAGCACGTTTTGCTCCACCCACCATCGCCCCTTCCCCATCCTGAGCTCAGCCTCCCTACCTTAACCCGCTCCCAGGCAGTAATAGGCAACACAAGTGTGGAGGTAGAGAAAATCTCTACCTCGGCCACCTGCACTGCGTAGTTTGTGCTTGTACGAAAGTAGAGCAATGATAGGTCTCGGATCTGCATGCGCCATCCCTCACACGCCTCAACTTCATCCTTTCTAATCAACGCGGAAGTATATCATATGAGTGGTCTAAGAGGACAATTCTCGACGGCAACTATCCTGTAACTCCATGGACGACCTGGATGCCCAGCTCCATCAAGACTCTTCGGCCTCGCGCAACCCAATAAGCCACTACCGACGAGTCATCCAACCACATCTTCGCCTGCAGATGAGCTTGCTCTGGCGTCACAGCAGGGTCAGATGTACTACCTGCGTCATTACCGGTTGGTACGACGGTATTCGAGACTGTCTCGCCATCCTCAGCATCGACAGCGCTGTGGTGTTTGACGTCTGACGCACCAACTTCCCCCAGCCTCTCCTGTGTGGCCCACAACCCACCTTTGCGGATCCACCCCGCAACATTGCTCTGCAACTTCACAGCGTCAAGGATACCAATGACTGCCAATAAAGTTGCATCGTATGGTTCTTTCTCTGCAAATTCCGATAGAGCACCTCCAGAGGAAAACTCCGGAACCATTTGATCGGTGGAGTAAGCAGCTGTCTCGGCCCGGTTCTTCTGCTTTGCCTTCTTATTTCGCTTGCCCTCCTTGGGTTCCTTCGTGGCTAGCAAAGTTCGCAGATCATGCTGTCTCCTCGTACTATCATACTCCGGTATGCATACGTGATTATAGGGTTGGAGTACCGCCTTGTGAGGGGAGTCATCGAGTAAAAGTGTTGTGAACGCCGAATTCTGGATAGTTTGAGATTGTGATAGAACTGCAGAATGCCCTTCGGGCTTCTCAGGGTTAAAGGTTGATGCGAACAAGTCCCACGGCTTTGTAAGGTCTTTCATGGTGACCGTTTTCCGATCTAGAGTGCAAACGCCAGTTAGGGCACGTGTACGACAGCCGATTCCATCAACCAAAGGGGTGATGTTCGATCAAAGACTTCATCAGGTATGGAGAAACATCAATACTCACGGTACTCTGCTTCCGACAATCCTAGACTCTTTCGATTCCATACTGCTTTTAGTTCATTCTTGGTGGCCCCAAACACTTTGTCTACCATATCATCCACACTGTGTGGCTGGGCGGACGACCACACCATTGTGTCCAGCCATGCCTTCGTCTCCAGACAAAAGAGATACTGTTGGAAAGATTGCATATATGGACGTGGTTGTACTGGCCGTAATTGCGGTCCCGATGAAGCCCGGGATCGAGCTGAACGGATGAGAAGGGTGCCATTGAGGTCAAGGACAACGAGTTTGCGGCTTATTCCGGGGTCTTGCAAAACTTCCGATGGTTCTAGTGAAAGAGATAGGTATTCTGGGCTTGGTTTGGGGGACTGAGAAGACTTGTTTGGTGGAGGCGACGCTTTCCGTGGTGGGTCTGGCGGAACGGGTCTCGGAAGTGGTGGAGCAGATTCTACAGGATTTCTTGCACGAAATGTGGGCCGAGGGATGTAGGGTGGTGAGGTATATGTTGAGTAGCGTTGGCGTGGAGGGTTTCGGTGAGGAGGTGGACTCCTGTCTCTCCGTGATCCGCGATCGTCCCAATCGCGAGCAGGTCCAAAACTACGCTGTTGTCCAGAATACGAAGACTCGGCGTGCCATGCACGATTATCATCGCGCCACTGCTCGCCGTCACTCCGCCGTCCGTGTGGACGCTGAGGGTAATAGGAAGTCGGTACCACAGCTTCGTCCCGCCAATAGTTGAATCTCGTCCTTGGGAGAAGTTCAGTAGATGGTGCGTAATGTCTCCAACTGTATTCATCGCAATAAGAGCGGCCATACTCCGGCTCCCAGTGGGATAAAGTGGATTCCTCCCAACGTCGACGACCGCGTGACATGGTGAGCCTTTGGCAGCACACGAATGCCTGGAAGGGTCCTGACCGCTGAAGGAATAAAATCTTGGAATTGTCGACAGACCCTCGCTTCACCAGATGACGGTAGGCAGTTACCCTGTTTGACAAGCTCTCCTTCACCACTCTATAAATGTGGGAATAATTCCCATGGGAAACACCTTCCTTTTTTGCGGAATCGCCAACGGCTCTAAGGTTCGAAGCAATGACATACGACATTCTGAAATAGGCTGTAAGCCTCCAGCACTTCACGCAGCCGATGGGTCAAAAGTAAGCAAGGGGATATACTCGCACAACATATTATAGTCTACAACATCGACCCAGAATACAGCAACATGCCAGCAATCCGCGCACCTGAGTCCAGGTAACTCTACGTCACCTCCGCCGTGATCTCCGAGAACCAACGTTTTCTTGCTCATCGGCTTGCTGTGCATTATGATACAACGAAGACGCTGATCGATCAACCGTCCGTTCGACAATGGACGTGCCGTCCCGGAAACGTGTCCGGAATAATACATTGGCGTTCGTGAAGAGACCCTCTTTTAGGGATACGACGATGAATTGCGAGCCTTTAAATCGGTTTTTGAAGAGTTGACCAATGTGTTGGGTGTGTGACAGGTCAAGGGCTGCGTCAATCTCATCCAAAATATACATGGGAGCAGGCTTGAACTGGAGAAGGGCCATGATGAGAGATAGTGCAATTAACGAACTAGTTCGAGAGTTCTGTAAGTTGACGAAGAGTCAGCATCAGCAGTGACGTACCGTTGTCCACCACTAAGTTCGGTAAGGCTCTGCTTCCACACGGATCCAAGTCGGACCTTCACTTCGAGGCCTTGTATTAGGTCTTGCCCCTCTGGAGGTTGTAACCTCGCGAAGTTTCCAGGTAATAGTTCGGCAAATATGGCACCAAAATCTCTGCAGAGCGGATCATCGGTAATTCCGCGGGACGAGAGGAACAAACTCACCCATCGACCTTCTCCCAAGTCTTCTGAAGGGCATCGCGCTTATAACGATCAAGCTCTGCGATCGTGTCCTCGATTTTTTGTTTGTCTTTCAATACAGTTGCCATCATCTTTTTGATCTCGGATTCCTTCTTCTCCACGCTAGTACCGGGCGGTAAGGAAAAGGGCGACGAATACTAATCACGACGGTTCCGTGCAGTGCTTACGTTTCGATCATATTCATGACTTTGGGGTTGACCTTCTTCTTCATACTACGTTGCCGTGCCTCCAACTCATCCGCTTTGCCAGACAGAGCCCTGATATCAACCGAATCGAAGTCGTACGGAGAGCCGGGCTTCCCAAATGACCTGTATACGTTTATGAGATACACGGATGAGATTGATGTAACCCAACCTACTGGCATTCCTCGCGAATCCAATCATACTGTTTCTCAAGATTCGCCTTGAATCCAACCTGAGCAACCTTGTCCTTTTCCAGAGCGCTGATCTCATGCTCCAGTTGCTTCACGTTCAGCTCAGCATCGGAGATGCCCTCCTTCTTAACTTTCATGGTGTCATCAAGTTCTTTCAACTCGTTGTCGAACTGAGTTAGAGTTGCACGCTCTTCTTGCAACCTTGCCTCTGCTTTGGCATGCTTGGCCTGCACGAAGGGATTCAACTCAAATTTTGACCCTATCGGCCAGCATACAACGTACCGCAACATCAGCCAACTTATCTTGAATCTTGCCAACTTCTTTCTGCATCTTGTCGATTTGAGCAAGGGCATCTCGAATCGCAACATCCGCAGCTTGGATATCATTTTCCATTTGCTCTTAAGAAGCGGAACCGCATCAGGTCTAGTGAAAGGAATGAAAGTTTCACCCACCTAGCTCCAACACCGCCGTTTGGTGTTCCTTTTGTCGCGTCTTCACCACGACAGCTTGCTTTTGGAGCCCACTCTTTTGCCTAGAGATCTCGCTCTACACCGAGCGTAGTGAGTAAGGCCATACAAGAAATTCACGTGCATCTTACTTTCAGCTCGTTGATCTTGCCCTCTTTATTGTCCTTGAACTCGCGCATATCCTTTTCGAGTTTCTTGACATCCTCCTCGGCAGCCTTTTGCTTGTCCTTTGCGGCTTGAACAGCGCTCCGAAGCTCAACAATGGCTTGTTTGTGAGATTCGACCTCGGCGCCGAGCTAGATGTCATGCATCAGGTCATCCCAACATAGTAGAAACCCTTCGCTCACCCTCGCAGCGTTGCTTCCTCCAATTTGCTCATCCAACAAGCGAAGCTCGTGTTCCTTGATCTCCACATCCCTCGAGAACTTCTTCCACCGTTCTCTCCTTTCTCGTCCTGCTCCCTCCCCCCTCTCTAATTCCGCAAGCCGAGTCATCGCCTGATCTAACCTTTTCTCCGCTTCCAATAATTCCTGGACTCTCAACAACATACCACTTCCGCTAGGTGGTGCTCCACCACTGAGTGTCCCAGATGGATCGTAGACATCACCATTGAGCGTTACGGAGCGAACCTTAGCACCAAAGGTAACGGTATTAGCGGATTCAGCGTCTGCACAGATGATCGTGTCGCCGAACACGTAGGCCATGGCACGAGCAACCTCGTCGGGATAACCGATAAGCGAAAGTGCGACGCTCGCCTTCCCAGGAGCGAGGTGCTCAACTTGAGCTAGTTTCTGTTGCGTTTATAAGATAATTTGATGGCAGAAATGGTGATGAATTTATATCAAATGTGGACATACCTGTGCGGAAAGCGCAAAAGCGTTAATTTTATTGAGAGGTATAATCGTCACGCGTTTCTTAAGCTTGCCATTCTGCAGAAGGTCCTTGCCAACACGTTCATCCTGGACGACGACGTTATATAATTTGCCACCTGCAGCGATCTCAAGTGCTGTTGCCTTATTAGAGTGTTCGGGAGGGACAGAAGTCAAAGTGGCAACGAGACCTTTGACTTTGCTGCGGTCAAAAGTGGGGTAGGGCGACGTGTAGTCAAAGGTCAGGTTAGAGAGACGGTGTTTGACAGCATCGCGTGCCTAGAACTGAGTGTTAGCAACTACGGAGCAGTATAAAAGATTGTTCCTGCCTCTGTCCGCTCGTTGACTACACCACGGGCGGTACGCAACTCGATATCGCATTGTTGCTGTTGCTCAGCGCTCCAGCCACATTCAGCCAACTGACGTTTCAACCTGTCAAGTTCCGCTTTCATCCTGGTGAGGTTCTGTTGTCCCTGGTGGGCGTCCTTCTCCACGTCCTTCCATTTTGCCTCGAGCGCTTTCAACTCCTTCTCGTTCATCAAGAGCTTCAAACGATTCTGCTCCTCCTCCGCGGCGCCCTGTGCCAGGCGTGCCTTGGCCTCGGCAATTTGCCCCAAATAGCCTCCTCCAGTATTCCCGGTGTTGGACGTTGACACGCCAGTTAAGAGGGTTTGGAGAAGTTCCTCCGAGTTAGTAAGAGTGGCTTGAGTTGCGTCGTGAGAGGTCTTCACGCTCTGATAGGCGTTCTCGAGCTGGTTGACTTGACCCCGTTTGTCTTCAAGTGAATCGCGCAGGTTTTGGAGTTCCTCCCGGGAAGTGGCGACCTTCTTTTTCTCATCATCGATGTTACCGTTCGCGAGTTGGATCTGAGTACGGAATTTCTCGAGCTCTTTGTCCAATTCTGCGACGTCTTCCTCCATCTTCTTCAGCTTCCCACCCTTCTTCCGTTCCGCTTCGCGTTTCTTGTTAACTTCTTCCCACATCTTCTCTGCCGCTTTACACTCCTTCAGCAGCTTTTTCCTATGCGTATCCGCGGCCTCTTTCTTCGCATCCTTGGCTTTAATATCCTCTCCTGCCGTCTCGACTTTTCTGTTAGCATCAGTCCACTCCCACGCCCGTAGCATACGACCGATTCGCTCGAGCTCTGTTCGCTCCTTTTGCCAGGCGAGGAACTGTCGTTTCTCAGCACGAAATTTCTCCAACTTCGGCGAAATCTCCTCGACAAGGATGGAGCTAAGCTCCTGGACACGTTTATCCTTCTTGTCCATCGTCTTCTTGGCTTTGTCCTTGCGCTCTTCGAACATACGAGTACCGGCCGCTTCCTCCACCATACCAAGAATTTCTTGTGGTCGCATATTAAGGACCTGAGATTTTCATGTAGATAACCGCACTGTGAAAACACGGAGACGACTGACCTTGGTTATACGACCCTGCATGATCAGGAAATTGGGGTTGTTGATGTTCAACTGGACACTCTGAAAAAGATTCTGAACCGTTTGTTGAGTAGCCTTGTGCCCATTTAACAGGTATTTTGATATGTTAGGGAGCGCAATCTGCCCTCGTTAACTGGTTAGTAAACGTCCGGTTCTTGGAATGAGGAACCGACCTGACGAGTGACCGTGATCTGCTTATAATCCTCTAATCCCACTGGACTTTTCTCCCGATCCGAGTTGTCGAAGACGATGGTAACGCTCGCTTTGGTGACACCAGCTTGTCCACGTTTGTAAATGAGATCTTGTTGGTTCTGCGCACGCATCTACAGAAACAAGGCCGGTAATTAGGCGCAGCATGTTCGGGAAATAATTTACGCACCTGAGCCATGTTCGTAATCCCAAGAACAAAACATATCGCGTCTAGGATGTTAGACTTGCCCGACCCATTCAAGCCGGTGATTGCATTGAACGAAGGATCCCATCCTGTTATCTGCGTCCGCACAGGATATGATTTGAACCCTACATCATCATGTTAGCGTGTAGAGTTCGGTTGGGTTGCACGACTTGCCTTCCAGTACAAGTTCCTCAATCCGCATCCTTTGTGTCGATGATTGTGAGAGTTGCCTAGACGCGACGCGACGCGTCTGGAAATTCAAACGGAGTGCAAATCTTGGAGTCACGTGTCTAATTTTCGGTGAGGTTTTATGGCAAAAATTCGATCAGGCTTCTGACGCCCGTTCCCAGCGCTTAAGTGCATCGTCACGCATGGCAGTAATGATAACGCTGTTGATAATCTTGAAACAAGGCGCTTAGGTCTTCCTTATTGAGCACCTCCACAAAGCTGCCCAGCAGTAGCTCAGGAGTTCCGTACGCGATCGGCCTACGAGAACACCTACGGAAAAGGAAGTTTGGAGCAAAAGCTGCTGATAAATTTCTGCATAATACTGACCGGCATTCCCCAGCTGAGACCACGCTGCGTGCCTGCAGACTGCTGAGTTAACCATCTTTCACTTTCCTCCCACCACATACGTCCCCCAAGCTTGACGTGGGTTCTTTACCTGAGCCAACGCCGTAACTCGCGAGTCAGTGCATCGTCATCCAGCTCGCAATTAACCATCACCACCCAATAAGTCCTAGACTACGTATGTTGGTTTTCTCTTGAACCTCTCAATAATCCGATTGATTTCAATATCTTACCTTTGAGGATGTCGCTTTCGGATATCTCCGACTTGACCGACCTCTCCACCGATGAGGATGACGTGCCACTCGCGAAGCGCACTTCCAAGGTTAAGAAGGCACCTAAGGAGTACAAGATTACCCGGGCTCTCCGTGCACCCCGGACAGCGCAGTATACTGCCAAGTCACTTTATGGTACGTCAATGTGTAGTAGAGTTCCGCTCCTTGCTTCCCCCCCCGACAGACCAAATCATTGAGAATGCCATAGACCTTGATCCGGAATATCAACGGGGTAAGCTGCCTGCTTGTGGAACTAATTGCTGGTTTTGAGACTGCATCTGACGGAGTTCATTCCAAAAGATGTTGTATGGCTGGAAGAAAAGCAGTCTGGACTAATCGATTCGGTACTGCGCAATTACTATATACCCCCGATAATTTTTGGTACGTAAACTTCCAGTGCTGATCTACCAGATTTCACAACGAAATGTAAAGCCGTGACAGTCCAGGACGACGGGAGTGAGCTGCGGACTTGTATCGACGGGAAACAGCGTTTGACTTCGATCCAAAGGTAAAGTTATCCTTTGGTTGTATGTATACATGCTAATTTGATCTGTCACTCCGGTGAAGATTCATTGATGGACAGGTGTGTTGTCAAATCTGGTTGCACCGTTCGTTCTCTTATGTATCTAAACACAGATACCACGTCAGTCGCGTTCGCAGTGCCAATGTTTGAACATACTAATGTTCCTTATCTGGTCGCTAGATAAAGATTCGTGAGTATTATATTGGTCGTTCCATCTGCAAGGTCCATTTATAAGCCAAACGCTTGTTTACGCAGATTCACCAACGAGAAACTTTGGTTCAAGTCAAGTGCGACGAATACAAAACGCAAGCTTCTTTCTCAGCACCTGAGAACACTGTTTGCGAATAAACAGATTGTGTGTGTTGAATATACAGGGTTGGACAATGACCAAGAACGAGAGATTTTCCAGGCAAGCAAACAACATCTCACGTTAGTCATATTCTTACTCCAGTTCATTGTGCATAGAGGGTTCAGTTGGGCGTCGCGCTCACACCCGCAGGTGCGCTTTGTTAAATTATCTGTCGTTGACGCTGATTCGACTTGCTGGAAAAGAACGACTGCAGGCGCTTGTTGGCCCGTGGTCCACGGCTATTCGCGATATCCAAAATCAGGTTCTTGGGGAAGAGGGTTTTGAAGGTTATCTCGACTGGGGGCATGCTCGCGGACGGGACTTCCAGTGCCTCGCTACGATCGGTTACCTCATCGAGAGTCATCCGAAGACTACGGTCCCGGGTACCAAGGCACTCGAGAAATGGCTCCAGAGAACTCAACCCGTGTCGACCCAACTTCGTGCCGACTTACATGAAACTTTTCGGATCTTTGTAACCTTGGCGCGTGACAAAAAATACAGCGGATCGCTCAATCGACCTACCCGTGTTTCCCCGATCGAGTTCGTCATGATTGGGGTATTGATTTACTTGAAGAGGCAGACCCTGTCACTCACACAGATATCCTCGGCTATCGAGAAGATGAGGAAGGACGTTCGTGCCTCCCACCAGGATATCCGTTCAAATACTCGTGTCACAAAACATTTGACGGAATTTATGGCAAAAAAAATCAAAGTTTCTGAACTCAAGAGCGATGGAGAAGGAGACAAACCCGCCGCTCTGGCCATAGCCAAGACAGCCAAACCTGTCAAGCGCAAAAGACCTGCGTATTCAGACGACTCAGACACAGAGCCTATTCCCAAGGTGAAACCTGCAAAAAAGTCGACTAATTCAATGCCTGCTGAAGGTTGGTGACTTTCATTTTCGGGAAAAGGTTCACCAATCAAGACTGATTGTATTCAAGCTGTCAAACTATCAAAGCAAGCACCTGATACAAGTGATCAGAAGACGAACCGCACAAAGCAAGCAGCAGCCGCACCAAGTCCCAAACCTAGCCAGACTGCGAAGCCTTCGCAGCCGTCTACGTCGTCTCGTGCAACTAATAATTCGTTGTCGAACCTTTTCCCCGTTCCGGCCAAAAAATCACCTTTGCCTACGCCAGCGACCCAAACACACAGCCGAACTCCCCCGCCTCCGCCACTCAACCCAAATGGCCACAATGTACATTCGGGGTCTATCATATCGACTTCTGCGCGCCATGCTCCTCTGACCGTGCAGACTGGCTCTACGGTGAAGGTGGAATCACCACAGATGAACTCGCTGAATTCCCCAGCTACCTTGTCCACGGTTGACAGACTCGCACCGATCCGTGCTGCCAAGGCGTCCCTCGCTTCTAGTACTGGCGTACAGTCCCCTGTAGTTAAGGGCAGCGAAACAAGGGCAATGCCTAGCCCTGGCGCAAATACCCCCCAAACACCGGTCGATCTCCGACAGAACCCTGCCGTACCTGTACCCCAACCTGCAGCATCTCAGCCACGGCCTCCGCCACTACCGTCAATTCAGCCCTTGTCGCAGCTCTCGCACGCAAACCCAGGTCAGGGACGTCCCATCCCCCCACAGGTCGAAGAAGTATTGCGAACTCTGCGTTCGCAATTCCCGCAACTTGGTTCTCCTGCTCAAGGCAAGAGTAATGATGTTGTGAATCCAGCAACATCTGGGCAAAATGTGCAGTCGAGTGGAATGACTGGTCATCCCCCGATGCCTCCCCCAATGCCTGGGAATGTGAACACTGGTAGTGCCAATAACTCAGGATATACATCCCAGGGATATGGTGTTGGTACACCACAGGGGACTTACAATGGAAGCATCACAGGTACACAGATGAATCCAAATCAGGCATCCAGGCCACACGTTGTGCCTCCGTGGCCATCATCTAGTTTGGGCATGTCAGGGAATGTGAATTCACATCCACCACCTCCACCACCACTACCACCACTACCACCACCTACCATGAACTTCTCGACTCCTGCCTCGACTGGTCTGCATGCTCTTCCGCAACGCCCAGCAAACATCACAAGCGCTCCAAGCAACTCTATGCGGGCAGAACCCCTTGGTCCCCCATCTAGATCAGTGTCCTCGGAGAGCACGATTCCAGATGGTCGACGAGGATCATACAACAAAGATCGTCATCGTCCCCCGGATGACAGGCGACCTAACAGGCATGATCGCAGTCAGGATGGCTATCGCGACAAGCGCGGCTGGTTCCGCCCGCGACCTTAGCGGAGGGGAGTCCTTGTGTATAGTACTACACCCGACTGTCTCGGGACATGGGTTGAGCTTCGAGAGACGAATACCCTCTCGTCGGGGGTAGCAACCCACATATGGGTGAAGCAATTGACTGGTGGACGTAATGGGTCTAGCCCTTTTGCATTACGCCGTTTTGGGGAAATGTGGCTGCCAGGCGGAATGGAAGTCGAAACTTCACCCACCGTTTTCGATCCATTCCTCTTCGCTTCATGTCTTCCAAGGTGGACCGATAAACGTTACCCCGTCTTGATTCATACCTGCAGTCTTATCATGATCATTAGAAGATTATCGTCCATATGTCCATTCCATTATTTCAATCCGCATGAAAGACGCGTCGTTTCAGTTTATGTTAATATTCCGTTTACTCGTATCCTACATTGATCCCGTATTGTAAAAATCTGCCCTTGATGCCTTACCAACGAAACAGCCCAACTAGAATCTGGAAGGCGCTTCGCACCAAGTCATAGAACGAGCATACATGATTCCTCCCAGGAAGTACCTGAACATCGCGGTGGAAAGGGCTCTCCAACAAATGAAGATGCGAGTCGGCGAGCGCCGAGACTAATAGACTCACCGCGAAGCGAAATGATGGTCGTCAGCAACAGCCCAACATGGATTTCTGGCAGAATACTTCCGCAGCATCAACGAGTTCCGTCCGATGATCTGGGAAGGGATGTGGAGCACATGAATCAAATGATAGCGATCAGATAAAAAGTAAAATAAATAAAAAAGAAAAGGTTCCGGTGGGTGCTTAAGACAACGTGTGGTGGAGCCCAGTGATGCAGATGTGTTACGACGACAGGACCGTGGGCTACATGGTAAGCCAAACTACTGTAGCAGGATGGTGACCGCCATAGCTACGCACGCCAGCGCCACATACGGTGAGAGCCGTTCCCCTGTTTTAACATTCGCGGTTGGTCCCAGGAATTCACCGTCGTTGGAAAACACGCCCACGCACCTATACGAGCAGACATGAAGAATAAACCAAAGATACTGCACGTGCGTCAACATGAGAGACGATGATACGCTGGAAAAGCGGACGTACCCGTCCTTGTTCCTGTCAATGAGACGAGGCGCAACCGCGCGCACGTACGTGCACGTGCAAATCATAAGTAGGATGACGAGGAGAAGAGATTGAAAATTGAAGAGTGCTGACTTGTGTTATGGTTAGTTCGGGTGGAATATCCAACATTTCATCAAACCTCACCATGGCTGCACCCGAAAGAAAACGATGGGATGCGAACGGTGACCTGCAGTTGACCAGTGGACCAAGTCACCAGTGTGCAACGAGCGGACCTCTTGAGGGTTGCCACGTGCACTGCGTTTCCTTTTTCGGCATATCAGCACCAGTGCTACCCAAAACATCGCCCCTATACCGATGACCGGGACATTTTGATTTCATAGTTGAACATTAGATAAGCGCTAGCCTTGTTTTGGGTCGTGTTTTTACAATGAATCGCTGAGTATCATTGTCTAGGTCTACGAGAAATCCGGGTCAGCGTTTCCAGGTGGTCGCAAGTTTCTACAGCCTAAGGCTAAGTGTTCAGTCTCTTCCGATGATATGGTGGCAACGCGGAGGTGTTCACCACCTGAAGTTGAACCGACAGCCAATCCGCATCGACTCAGTGCAACTCCTCACTGACCCTTTTCGGTGGATTCGGGCCGACACATCAGGTCTAAACTCACAGCACGTCATAGATACCCCGCGTCGTGTTTGACTTTCATCTGATCTCGTTGACCACATGTATCATGTCACGGTGACGCTAGGACCCCGTGGTACGAGCAAGGTATCTTTCAAAAGAATCGCGTGCCCATCACTTATCGTCCCGTGGCGTTTTATCCAGTCTGGCTATTTTCTGGTTCTTCTTGGCATGTACGGCCCCAGGCACCTGCAGCTCTGTGTACCGTGCCTGCCGGGTGCTCCAACGATGTGGCGAAGGTCTCGTTTAGACCCCGAGAGAATCATATTCAGTGTTAACGATCCTTATACCTTGCAAACTATGCCTGCATCAACCGGCTGACAACTTTGTTGGTACATCCCGCACCATATTGTATAGTTGGTGTCAGACGGAACAGACTGTGATTTCGCGTAATTTCCGCTGTCAAGTCTTGCCCGATCGGACCGACGGGCACGCACTTGTCAATGACAGCGGAACCTGACTTCCTATCTTTGAGTCTGGGACCATCTACTATTCAAGCGGTACTATCCCACCAGTTATTTTTATCTATAATTCGACAGAACTGTACAGAGCATCATGATGTGCCAGTGGCGACTGATGCGATATGTTATCGCTCGCACCAAATCTAATCCTCCAATTTGGCATGTTTACGAGCTGTAAGTATTGGATGATCAAGCAACAGAAACCAGGTCTCGGGAAGGTTTCAGCGACCGAGAGATAGTCGGACTTGGGGACTTTGGATAAACGGGTTTTCGCCGGGGTTTCTCCATTGACATTTGCCGATTCCCTGCAGGTTTTGATCTGAAGCCCGAGGAGACGCGCAGTTTCCCGCGATCTCCCTTAAATGTGAGCATCCGGCGACGGTTCTTCCCGGTACGCTACGTGCACGCATGTGTAGTACGATGATAGAGCTCGCCGGCGATCAAACTGACTATCTCATGTCATGCTTGATGTGGTTGCCCGGTATGAATGGTTGAATATGTCAGCCCATGGCAGATAGCGGCGCTAGACTGAGACAGATTAATCAGCCGAGATCTACGCACAATCAGGCCTAGGCATGTCGCGGTTATGACAGGGATTTATGTCCGCCGCGTTGAACCTCCCATAATTACATTGAACCGAGCGGTATTATGTACGCACCGTGTCAGACGGCCGCCAGGTGGACACGCGGTGGGTTTCTTGGCACAGTCTTGTCGGGCTCATAGCCCCGACTGGGTGGGCAATTCTCTCTGACATCAGTATGCAGTTAAAAAATATGATATATGTTTACACATACAATTTAGGGTGGCAATATTTTGGTAGATTATGTTGGAATGTTTGTCAGGAGCGACAATAATGAGGTGAGGGCATTCGCGAGGGTCGGCGTGAGGGATATCCTCGGCTATCAGACGACAGCGCAAAATACGCTTGATGTGGTGTTGACAGTATTGATTACCCTCGTGCGTCAGTGTTCAAAGGAATGGGCATCGTCGTAGGCCATGGAAAGCAGAGTGGGCATCGCATCTCGATGGTCCAGGAGGGTGAACCATCGTGAAATGGTTCACTCGAAGTGAACCCATATGCATAGGATCTCGCAAAGCCCACTCACCGCTGCAGTGTCATCAAGAAGTTCGAGACCACTAACCGAAGATGGACAGCCGGGTCCACAGAACAAATAACAAGGCGTGTAGAGTCCCGCTCCTCGACCCGACGATGGGAATGTCTATGGAAGAGACGCGGTGTGCTAAGCCTCAGTTGCACATTCATGTGATGGGATGTACCGCATGGGCCCGGGGGGATATTCCCAGGAGTTTGGCTAGATCATGATCGAACGCGACACGTGTTCTCCGTCGGCTATTCATGATCGTTGAAAAACCGCGCTACATTTCCTACATGAACCGCATGGCTCCTTGATTCGGACGAGGTTACTCCCAGGATTGGTGTGCCTTGTGTGTAGCTGCGCGATACGGCGGTGAGTCTGATGACATGTACCAAATTCGTTTGGCGGCCTTGTATTGAGATACGAACACGGCACTTCTCGGTCGCAAAGCGAGCACTATTTCCGTCATTCCCGGTCCTTGAAATCCTCCCCGCATCCCTACAAAAACCGGCCTGTCCCACGACTGTTCCCCCGCCGCCTTGAAGCCCCCCCCCTCCCCCCACGAGGTCCAATGTCGGTCTACGAGGAGCGCAATAGCTTCGGCTCGGCTGAGAAGGAGAAGCAAGCAGGTGGCTAGTCTCCTCTCGTTTGCCAACGTTTACTCATGACAACGGTTCCCTCCCCAGAAACCCTCAACGCGGTTCTTCCGCTCGAGGATTTCGATGATCCCAATATGAACAAGGATGAGGCCCTTGCTGGGATACTCGGTCAGTATATCGTGTCCTCGTTCCGACGATCTCTCACAGCGGCCGACAGAGGATGACTCCCCCTACCCCGAGGTGCGATCCGCTGTCGCAAACACAGACGACACTAGTATTCCTTGTGGGACCTTCCGTTCATGGACGATGGGTATGTAACGGTTCTCTAGAACCAGTACAGTCTATCGGAGCTCAGCTATTCCATCCACCAGGTGTCATATGGGCAATCGTCGTCCCTGGCCTGAACCAATTCTTTTTCTTCCGATATCCCTCCGTCACTATCAACGGCAATGTCGCACAGCTTCTCTCTTTCCCAATGGGCCGGTTGTGGGCGAGATTTGTGCCGAACTGGAAGATATTCGGCGTCTCGATCAATCCTGGCCCGTTCACGATCAAAGAACATGTTTTAGTGACGATTATGGCAACTGTCGGGTATCAGTCGGCATATGCTGTGCGTTTATGATGTTCTCTCGGTCATACTGTTGACTTACTAGATTGTCAAAGACCGATATTATCGCGGTGCAAAGAGTGTTCTACAACCAAATATTCAATTTTGGCTGTACGTGTTCTTGGCTGTTGACTTTTGATTTTGATTTTGATTTTGATTTTGATATTCTTTTGCAGTTCAATGGATGTTGGTCATGTCGACACAGATGATCGGCTTCTCCCTAGGAGGTGTCATGCGCCGCTTCCTGGTGGAACCTCCTTCCATGAGTATGTGTAAATATTGCCTGCACAACTGCTCCCTAATTCAGCCTTTCAGTCTGGCCCGTGAACTTGGTTAACTGCGCGCTCTTCAACACTTTGCATGCACAAACCTATGCTGGTATGGGCACACGTGGCGGTCTCACACGCGGTCGATTCTTCACATACGTCTGGTTCGGTGGTCTTTGCTGGTACTTCTTCCCGGGTTATCTTTTCCAGGGGCTCAGTTACTTCACTTGGGTGTGCTGGATTGCTCCAGACAATGTCGTCGTCAACCAGCTCTTCGGTTACCAGAGTGGTCTTGGCATGAGTCTCATTACGTTCGATTGGGCTCAGATCACCTATATCCTCAGTCCTCTCGCATCCCCGTGGTGGGCAGAGGCAAACGTCATCGCAGGCTTTGTCGTGTTCTTCTGGATCGTGGCACCTATCATTCATTTTACCAATACTTGGTATGCGGCGTACATGCCCATGCAATCACGCACCTCGTACGACAATACCGGTGCCGCTTACAACGTGACAAGGATCCTCACACCGAACAACCAACTTAACCTCACCGCTTACCAAGAATACAGCCCTCTGTTCCTGTCGACCACGTTTGCACTTTCATACGGCCTTTCGTTCGCATCCATCACAGCTACAATCGTCCACGCTATCCTGTTTTTCCGCAAACAGATCTGGACCCAGGCACGCCGAGCTCTTCACGAGCAGCCTGATGTCCACGCACGTCTCATGTCCAAGTACCCCCGAGTTCCTGAATGGTGGTACATGTGCATTTTCGTGGTCATGTTCGTATTCGGCATCGTCTGTATTGAGATTTGGCCAAGCGACTTCCCCGTCTGGG
Source organism: Boletus rufocinnamomeus (assembly GCA_038092675.1). NCBI lineage: Eukaryota > Fungi > Basidiomycota > Agaricomycetes > Boletales > Boletaceae > Boletus > Boletus rufocinnamomeus. Next base: position 18,092 of record JBBPQV010000224.1, read on the forward strand.
GTTTCGTGTTGGCTCTTGTGATCGCATTTTTCTATATCATCCCCATTGGTATGATTCAGGCTATCACCAACCAACAGATCGGCCTCAATGTTGTCACCGAATTGATCGTTGGCTACGCTATCCCTGGTCGTCCTCTCGCCATGATGATGTTCAAGACTTGGGGATACATTACGATGTACCAGGCACTCCAATTCGCCTCCGACTTTAAACTTGGTCATTACATGAAGATCCCTCCGAGGACGATGTTCTGGTGTCAACTGGCTGCTACTGTAATTGCCGGGACCGTCCAGCTTGGCGTTCAGGCCTGGATGTTCACCAATATACCCGACATGTGCAGTCCCACGCAGAGCAGTGGCTTCATTTGCCCCAGCACACAAGTGTTTGGGACTGCCTCTGTGATTGTGCGTCATCGAGAACGAGTTTTGACTTGGCAATTCGATGACTCACATTGCGCCCTAATTTAGTGGGGTGTTATCGGTCCTCAACGCCAATTCTCTAGTGGTCAAGTATACTACCACTTGGTCTGGTTCTTCCTCCTGGGCGCTCTCTGTCCAGTTGTTGCGTTCCTCGCCCAGAAGAGATGGCCCAATAGCTGGGTCCGCTATCTCAAGTATGTCATGTTCCTCTAGCCATCTGAACCCGAACATTGAACCATGTGGTCTAGCTTCCCCGTCATTTTCAATGGAACTGGATACATTCCTCCCGCGTCAGCTGTCAACTATGTCACATGGGGTATTGTCGGTTTCATATTCCAATACGTCATTCGTAGACGCCACTTTTCCTGGTGGACGAAGTACAACTGTATGTATCACCCCGACTTACGCATCATCCATGCGCACTCATGCCTGCTGCTTCACACGCACAGACGTCCTCTCCGCCGCGCTCGACACAGGTCTCGCATGTTCAATTATAATTATTTTCTTCTGTCTACAATACCCTGAAAACGGCGCGATTGGTGCGAATAATGTACTCACATGGTGGGGGAACACTGTGTTTTTGAAGACTGCAGACGGCCTTGCAACGCCCCTTCGGGCGGTCAATGGAACGTTTGGGTGAGTGGCCATAGACAGTGGTTTGGATTTGCTTTGCTGATCGCGTCCTAATCCTCTTGGTGTAGGCCTTCGACCTGGTAAAGTGGAAATCTAAACGAGGCATGTTGACATACGAATTGGACGCTGCCATGTGTAATCATATACCTACTTGAACCATTGGAATGTTGGGGAATACGAGTCTACTCGCAGGGATCGTTGGACGTCGCCTGCTGTGTTCCGCACGACGAGCTGTTGTATTCCTTTACTTTGATAGTAACCCACAAATTTTGAGATCAGTGTGTTTTGGCCCCTCCGACGAGAAGCGTTCGCTTTGCTGTACTAGGTCGCTCGCACAGTGGTTCATAGAATGCATTCGTTCACAGCAAATGATACGAGGCAGTGATGGTATTTCAACACGCGATCATGTTCAGCATGGTGATCAACAAACACCCGGCGCAATGATGAGTCTTTGGTCAATATTACAGCAATCAATCTCGGTGCACACGGTGGTCAGGCTGTTCGCTCGTGAGTCGCGTGAGTCCTGAATCAACCGGCAATCGTGTGGCTGTACAATCGTGGGAATATTATTTAGCCACACTAAGCACGACAGTCTAGTAGCTATCACACCACCACCGTCGACGTCCCGTACCCCTGCATTCAACGACTGTAACAATGGTCAGTCATGCTTCCTCTCGTATTGTAGAGCTGGTCAGACGTCTCTATCCATCCTGAAACCCGCACACCGTGGTTGTGGAGGCCGGATGGTTGGACTCGTCCACGGATGTACCTTGTCAGCTTTAGCTAACTAGGCTTTATCCGTTTTTGACAGGCCACCTCGGAACTCGCAGCAACATACGCCGCCCTCATACTCGCCGACGACGGCATTGAAATCACGGTATGTTGAATACGAGAGTGTCCAAGCCCGATCCCCTCCAACTCAGATCTTGTTAGGCTGACAAAATCATTGCACTGACGACTGCTGCCGATGTTGACCTTGAACCTATCTGGGCGTCACTCCTTGCAAAGGCCCTAGAAGGCAAGAACGTCAGGGATCTGCTATCGAACGTTGGTGCTGGTGGAGGAGCACCCGCCGTAGGTGCCGGCCCTGCTGCTGCTGCCGGTGGTGCCCCTGCCGCGGCTGCAGAAGAAGCCAAAGAAGAAGAGAAGAAAGAGGAGAAGGAGGAGTCAGACGATGACATGGTGCGTACTCGCCAGTCACACTTTCGCGAGTTCGTTTGTGTGTGACTAATCGCCGACATCGTTTTATAGGGCTTTGGGTTGTTCGATTGATCTCTTTTGCCGTTTGGTATCTTATTCCAGTTGTATCCTCATTTCACCACGCATACACTGTGCATCAATCAAAATCCTTTGGGCCGCTTGGTCCATGCACCAAAGCTAGACAGTTGTCTACTGGTACTGAGTAACGTCATCGAGCCTACGTCGGCCAGTTGTTCTTTTGTTTCACCCTTTTATTTGGTGGACGAAGGTAAGACTGTAAAGCGTTCGGCGTTTGCCAGACACTACATTCTATGGCACCGAGGCAGGCGATTACGCTATTTTCAGGGCGTTGTGTGGGACCGCGTTTTGCACACAAGCTTTTTTTTTTCGTGCCCGAGGGCTACTCGTTTCCCTATGTCGGACGGTGGTGGATGCTTCCACAGGCATTTCGCCATTCGTTATAAACGCGATCGACCGCATTCCAAATCAGAATTTCGAGCAAGTCTCTCTGCCTCGCCAGTGTTCAAGAAGGCCCATGGTCACGCTCTCAAGAGGTCTTCTTTGGTTCCCCACGTGGTTCTTGATAGCGAAAGCCTGCCTGTCTTTCCCCGAGGTTCGTCACAGCCACTCGCTGGTACCATGGGTGGTTCCGTAGGCAGTATCGCCGAGCAGGACTACGACGGCAGTGATCCAGAATCTGACATCCTCGACGCGCTGCAGGTCATCCAGATCCAGAGGGAGAGGATATCATTCCATTTGATCACGAACTAGCGCGCTCGCCAGTTGCTTCTCCAGGTTTTGCTACCAGAGATACCTTGACCAGTGCTTGACAGCCTGTCTCCGAGGGACTCGCTAGCTGAGATTCTTGTCTTCTGAGTAACCAAGATCAATGGGGGCTGGGACAATATCTGAGAATGGAATTCCTACGTTGCTGGATCATAGGTTTTGGGTTCCATGGCAGCCGCCCCAGGTTCTATCCTCGCTTGGCACAACATCCTTGGGGGGGGAGTACAAGAAGTAAGTCCCGCATCGTGCGACTGGCTGTGACGCGCGCCACTCACTATCTGATAGGGCTGCTCATTTTCTCGCTGGCCTTCGTCGTACCGTCGTACGGACTCGCAGGATGGGCCGCGTTAACTCTTCCTTCACAACCAAATACCTGCAAGCAAGCAGGGCTTCGCTGCGAAGTTACGAGGCGGTTCGGGCGGGTGCGCCGTGGAGAAACCCAACGTTGCCGTCATCGGAATAGCCTGGCCAGGGCCCGGGGCTTGGCCCGGGGTTGCGCTTCCGTTTCCGTCGCACGTCTCGCTTCCTCGCTCGTTCTTATCCTCATTCCGACGTCGCACTATCGTTTTTCACTAGACACGAAATTAGGCAATGCATACATTCATCCCATACGTATGTAACTACTCTAACATTCTGTTTTGCCATCATGATGTGTCACTGGGATGCTTAGGGGTCCGAAGGTGCCACATTTCCCACCCCCTAAATCATCGTAGATAAGGCCTAAGCAGCCACAACACAACCGTCTGTCTACATTTTATATCTTTCGTGTCGTGCTTGGTTCACAGTAGACATGTCGCTCTTCAAATTGTCCAGTGAGTTCATAGAATGTTTCTGTTTCTGTCCGAGTCATCAACTCAAATTTTCGCCGTTCCTCCAGCTCCAGAACGACACAAAGTGGATCAAATTTTGCCTGTCATACCAAACGAGATATATATCTACATATTCGAGTTCATTGCCCCACCCGTTGGTCGTCTAACGGAAGAAGAGCTCAGAATATTCGCCAATCTTTCCCGTGTTTGCAGATTCTTCGCCAATATCTGCCTTCCCCGCACAGTCGAATTCGTGAAGCTTTCTAGCTCTTCGTTCAACTTCACTTCACCCAGTTGGATCTCTAGTTTCTCCACCGTGTCGAGCGGGACCATATTGTGCGTGCAAATCGACGCGCACCAACCTCTCGCACTCTCCCTTGCTGAAAGTGTCAGAATCTGCCATTTCACCCACTGGTGGTCTCGCTACGCGCGCCCATGGGCTACTGGGATGCTACACATGAAAAACATCCGCGAGCTCATTTTTTCTTTCAGCCATGTGGACGCAGGATACTGGAGTGCGATTGCAGCTCTAGAATCGCTCGAGGAACTATCTTTCATTGTTTGCACCCTTCCGTACGGCCCTGCGGATGTTGAACCCAAGGAAATGATCAGGGTATCTCGCCTTAGAGTGTTCAGTTGCACGGACGACAGTTGTCGACCCTGGCAACCCATCATGGCCATAGATCCTCGGTACCTACGCACCCTTGTCATGGATTCCATGTCATTCGATCAAGGTCACTGGCTTTCCCAGTCTGCTCTTACGAAGCTCCACATTTACAGCGAGGAAAGGTTTGATCATTCCAGCTCCTGGTACATAGAGCAGGTGGATACCATCCTCATGCGAGCGCCTCAGTCTGTCGAGGCACTGTGGCTATCTGTTGATTTTGGAACTGTGGAAGCTCAAGGCAGGTTCCGAAGCATGTTTGATAAACCTGGGTGGAAGAGGTTGCCTCTCCTTCACTCCCTCACATTGAAAGTTACGTGTTGGCCTTCAGATACACCTGCACGTGTAAGTTGACTATCGTCATTGAGTTTCTCACACGGTTGCTTGACCCATCCCCTAGGTGCTTTCCTTGATCTTGGATTGTATCGCTACCCTCACAGATCTACAATCATTGACGCTGAAAGACTGCACGTTCACGTGGGAATTTGGGATCTCACCCACGGATGTTCGACGTATCCTTCATGACAAATTAGGTCCTGCCTTGAGCCTCAGGCATGTAGACGTTTTCGGGAATGTTTTTCGTTTGGTGGATGGGGAGTGGTCAAACGTATCTCGGTAGTGCAGTGTAGCGAAGTGCAATTTCATCGACATGCTTTTTGTCGTTCCCGAGGGCTGCAAAACACCTACACTAGCGGGTCCTGCTTGTGCACTTGCATCTTCCCGAATCCCCTTACCTGACCCTTTGGCCGCCTGTTTGATATTTCCCCGGGCCCCCCTGGCAGGAACGTTGATGAACCGCTAGCTTGGGTCATGTGCCATGATGTGTCCCACAGTGCACTGGTCGTCGATATCGGCGGGAATTCGCAGGAAAAGAGTCCATCTTTACCCAATTAATTAGGTAGGTCCTGTACTAGCTGTAATCCCGGACGTTGTTCGGATCCCAAAGCTTGCTATCACTCGTGCTCCACTCATCTTTCTGGCAGCTTCCTTTACCACTCTCGCAACGAAAGCCGCCTTCAAGAAGCAAGTCGGATACACTCGCCTCCAGCACCTGTCCAGCATTCAGACGTACCCAACATGCAACCCAGCACAATCCCCAGCGACTTGAACATTTTTTCGACTCAAGCAAATGACACCGACGCTCTCGCACTCGAGACCAAGAACACAGATTCAGATGTGCCCGAGGTCACAGGACCCGTTTCTCTCGAGCCATGTTCCCACAACTCGAGTGCTACCAGCATGCAGACGAAAGCTTCGGATGTTTCCCACTTCATGATTTCATCCAGCACGTTGAGTCGTTGACCCGGACCTCACGAAGAAATTTGGGCGATTTAGAATTCTCGTCATCGGTAAGGCGAATGCCGGTAAGACGACCATCCTTCAGAGAATCTGTAACTCGACAGAAGATCCGGAGATCTTCAAGTCTGCCAACTACCCAATTCCACCATTCACTCCCAGCTATGTTCAGGTCCTTGGCAGCATTCAAACTCTTCCTCGAGGTCACTGTTGCACTTTTCATCCTCACCTCCCCAAGTCACCTGTTGGGGGCTTGCACATCGCAAAAGTATACTCTTTCCTGACCTTGCAATGACACGTCACACCACCCTTGCATGCTCTCTGAACACTACATTTTTCTTGTGTATGCTCCACTTCCAGAGCCTTGCTTGCTGCATATCGAAGATCCTTATCGGTACCTTCCTGACAACCGGAAATGTGTGGTAGTGGATATCTGATATAGCGTCCCTGCGCAACCTGCTCATCCGAGTCTGAGCTGCTCACCGATTGGACATGTAGCTACTCGCCGCCTGCACAACATTCAGATATTTGCGGCACCTCCATCATGATGCATATTCCAAACACGTCGATCGTGACGGGGTCGGATTTGCAGATATTGTGGAGACCTAATTTGGTGGATGAGATGGCATAGGGAAGAGGCATATGTCACACTCCTGCATGACAAGCTGACTCAGACAATTGCCCTGTTTCAGGCTGGAGCAAGAAATTTTCCTGAATGTCGCATGCTGATGATAAGACGACAAGAATCAGTACCAGGCGAATTGAGGCAACAGAGTGTTGCACGCTTACCGCTTCACTTACCCATCAAACGCGCACAGCCCGATGGTATCATACGGGGGTATCGATATCCGTGACATACGCACTGACAGGTAACACAACAGTCTGACGCTTGATTATGTCCTTGGCGATGACCACATAGAATGGCAATTACAATGTAATGTATTCGGACGGTGATCCATAGGGAGGGGAAGAAGGTATGCCTCGCTGTGGCGAAGGTTGTGGCGTAGCCGTGAGGCAGTACGGAAGACGTTGACTCAGACCGGTGCGTGCGTGGCTATGGAATATTCGAATAGAACAATTCTGCTGAGTTCGGACATCTCCGCTCCGTGCTAGCAATTATGAGCTCGGGTGTTGTGCTCGGTAGACTCGGTGCGACTGCAGATACGGTCCTGAAACAATATAGCGGAGCCTCTGAAGAGAAGAAAAAGAAAATAAGAATAAGAATAAGGAAATCATGTAAATAAACGACACCGATTTTCCTGATCGACTGATGGATCTAGGTTTCCTTTTTCGGTCTCTTTAAACGATCACTTGGCAATGTTGGCATATATATTGTCGGCCTCTTGAAATAGCCTAGTGGACATTCGTAAGTTGTTTCTTTACAAACCGACATTCCAAGGTACTTGTCTCTTAATGTTCTAGTACAACATTGACTTCTACTTTCCAAATAGTAGTGGGTTACTTATTTCTAAGGTTAACTAACTCCTGCGAAACTCATGGACACCGTACGATCGTCGACACCAGTGACAGAGACGACAGAATCGCTTTTTAACTCCACACAAATGATACTCCCCCAACAGCCGTCTGGTTCATCTTCGGCAGTGAGGAGACCGGGGGCTGAGGGAGAAATTCAACAAAAGAAAACCTCTCTTCGGCAGCATACCGCCCTACTCATGCAGCCTCCAAAGAAGGTGGGGGCGGCTCCAACGGTCTGGCAAAGTATACGAGCCATTATATTAGCGTCTTGTAAGTTGTCCGCCGACGGAGCGAGGTCCCTCTTCCTCATACGTTCCTTTTCAGATTTGAATGTTCTTCTCGTTTGTATTCCCATATCCGTATGCCTTTTGATTTCTCTCTCTCTTCTTTTGCGCTGATGTCCGCTCGGTCAGTGGGCTCTAAATTTCGCGTTGCCCAACCAGCACACGCTCATCTTCGTCTGTGCGTGGTCGTCTTTCGTTCCGCACTGGTCACTGTCAACTCACCTCAACAGTCTCCTTTCTTGCCATCGTACCTCTTGCCAAGGTGGGTCGTTGACCCGGGAATTACAACAAGATATTCATGAATCACCAGCTACTTGCATTTGCGACGGACGAATTGTCGATGCGAGTCGGGCAAACCTTAGCAGGCCTCATGAATGCCACGCTTGTAAGTGTGATGGGTAGCTTTTACCGGCCTTTTGACATCATTTTTCTTAGGGAAATGCGTAAGTGAACCCTCGTTGCACCTCTGGATAGACTTATCTCTCCACGCGCTTCTGCCAGTGTCGAGTTGATCGTTTCGGTATGTTGAATTCCGTCATGTATGCTTACATGTCGCATTCTCATTGAGCATTCTGTCAGATCATCGCCTTGACCAAGTGTGAACTAGACATCGTGCAGTCGTCTCGTGAGTAACACGCTCTCTCCGTCGGTTGCACATTTTCAGACTCACAGCCTCTGCTAGTTGTCGGGTCTGTCTTAAGTAATTTGCGTAAGCCTTCAGCCATACCATCATCTGTTCCCCCATTAATCTTGCCCTGCCACACAGTGCTTGTGCTCGGCATGTGTTTCTTTGCGGGTGGCCTGAGGTTCTCGGAGCAGGGTTTCGGGATCAGTATGTGTTCCTCCATCGCACCGTCGTTTGCACTGTTTGAAACCTTGAACCAAAAGTCACGGCACAGATGAATTCAACTCTTCTGACCATCAGTGTTATTGCCGTCCTTCTCCCTGGTGCCTTCGTGATGGCTCTTCGGGGGTCTTCTGCTTACGACCCAGCCACCGTTGACCAATCGATTCTTAACATGAGTCATGGGGTGCGTTCACCAACATCCGGGATAAATGAGCATATCTGAGTTCTTCACAGGTCGCCATCATTCTACTCTTTAGTACGGATTTGCTTTCGGGTTATAATTGCATGACTAACGCAGATTTTCTGCCTTTCAGTCTATGCATCCTCCCTCTTCTTCCAGCTCTTTTCGCACAAAGGTCTCTACGAAGACGATAGCGAAGAAATTCTAGAATCAAAGAGATACGCGGAAAACCCATTCAAGATCAAGAAATTCCGTCGTGGAAAGCAACCCGCGGTGCCCCAATACGCTGAAACGCCACTGGTCACCTCGCCTCCGTCCTCTCCCCAGCCCCGTTTCTCGGCGCCAGGGGACAAGCCGGCCCATGCTGCTCAGCCAAACTCCGATCAGGAGTCGGGTCATGTTGTCGAACTTGAGGAGGAAACCGAGGAGCCTCAAATGAGCGTTCCTGTGTCTGTCGGACTCTTAGTCGTCGTCACCATAGTAAGTTTATTGGTTATATGCCCTCCTAATAGCGAGGGTGATCGTTGGCGATTTGCGTAGGTCGTCGCTGTTACTGCAGAGTTTCTGGTAGACTCCATCAGTGGGCTGACAGAAACCGGACATATCAGTAAGGAGTTCATCGGAGTCATTCTCCTCCCCATTGTCGGAAATGCAGCAGAGCACGTCACGGCAGTGACGGTGTCCGTCAAGGACAAGTTGACGTTAAGTCTGGGTGTTGCAGTCGGTTCCAGCATCGTTAGTACTCCTTCATTATACACCATTTCCAGAACGCAATAACCTCGTCCACCAGCAAATCGCGCTCTTTGTCATTCCGTACGTCGTCCCCCCTCCTCTCCCGGGTTACCGATGACGGTGCCATGGACGCTTACCTTGATCACCAACACAGGTTTATCGTCACGTTGGGATGGATACTCGGCAAGCCGCTCACACTCCTGTTTGACCCTCTCCAGTCCGCCGTCATGTTCCTTTCGGGTGCGTCCCCTGCTTTCCTCTTGTCAATCCAGCGATCTGTAACTCATGACGGTTTATGTAGTGCTCACAGTCAACTACGTCATCCAAGACGGCAAGTCAAACTGGCTCGAAGGGATGATCCTCATCTGTACGTTTCTCTCGTTGTCTCGACCGCCCATGTCGGTGCACCGGCTGTTTTTTGTTACTGACCACGCGTGATAACTAGGCCTCTACCTCATCCTCTGTGTCACGTTTTGGTATTACCCCGGTACGTCGCTGTTTGGAGTCTACCTGGCTCCGGTGCGCGTACCCGCGTTCAGTGATGATTCTGATACATGCACGTTTCAGGTGCTGATCCCGTGTTGACGTGTTGACGTGTCAGGAGATGCGTCTGCTCTTGCCCAAGGATCGTGGTCCGGTCAACGTGCTCCTACGCACGTCCCGGTCGCCCAGGTCGTGCCCGTCTGTCTACGGTCTACTTTACACGTCCTAATATTTGTTGACGCCCTGGCTTACAAGTTTATTTAACGAGTTTCAATGGACGATCATGTAGATAGTCCCAAGTCCAACAACTTTTCTTGATGTTGGCATTGTTACACCGACACTTGATGATCCCGCACAGTACTGTACAGACTCGAAGTGGCGTCAAGGGAAGTTTGAACCAAGTACTCTAAGCACGACAGTCTAGTAGCTATCACTGCACACCACCGTCGACGTCCTGTAACAATGGTCAGTCATAGTTTCTCTCGTATAGTACAGAGCCGCCCAGACGTCTCTATCCATCCTGGAACTCATACGGATGGTTGGACGACGCGGATGTACTGATGACTGGTCAGGTTTAGCTGACTGGGCTTTATCCGTTCGACAGGCCAGCTCGGAACTCGCAGCAACATATGCCACCCTTGTACTCGCCGACGACGGCATTGAAATCATGGTACGTCGAATACAAGAGCGTCCATCTATCGACGGCTTGCCTCATAGAACGGTCTGGTCACCAGACTACCCCATCCCCCCCAGCTCAGATCTTGTTGGGCCGGCAGAATCATCGCATTGGCGACCACTGCTGATGTTGACCTTGAGCCCATCTGGGCATCGCTCCTTGCAAAAACCCTAGAAGGCAAGAACGTCAGGGATTTGCTATCGAACGTTGGTATTGGTGGAGGAGCACCCGCCATAGGTGCCGGCCCTGCTGCCGCTGCTGGTGATGCCCCTGCTGCGGCCGCGGAAGAAGCCAAAGAAGAAGAGAAGGAGGAGTCAGACGATGACATGGTATGTACTAGCCAGCCACGCTTCGTCGTTTGTGTGTGACTGACCGCCGACATCGTTTTAATTAGGGCTTTGGGCTATTCGATTGATCTCCCTTGACGTTTGGTATCTTATTGCCATTGTATCCTCGTTCCATCACGCATACACTGCATCAATCAAAATCCTTTGGACCGCTTGGACCGTGCACCGAAGATAGACCGTTGTCTACTAGTACTGGGTAACATTATCGAGGCTACGTCGGCCAGACGTTCTTTTGTTCCACCCTCTAATTTTGTGGATGAGAGTAAGACGGCAAGCGTTCGGCATTTGCCAGACACTCTACATACTATGGCACCGAGGCCGGTGGTTACGCTGTTTACAGGGCGTTGCGCGGGACCACGTTTTGTACACAAGCTTTTTTTTCGTTCCCGAGGGCTACTCGTTTCCCTATGTCGAAGACGGTGGTGGATGCTTCCACAGGCATTTCGCCATTCGTTATCAACGCGATCGACCGCATTCCAAATCAGAATTTCGAGCAAGTCTCTCTGCCTCGCCAGTGTTCAAGAAGGCCCATGGCCACGCTCTCAAGAGGTCTTCTTTGGTTCCTCACGTGGTTCTTGATACCGACAGCCTACCTATCCTTCCCTGAGGTCCGTCACAGCCCTGGGCTCGCTGGTACCATGGGTAGTTCCGTAGACAGTATCGCCGAGCAGGACTACGATGGCAGCGATCCAGACTCTGACATCCTCGACGCGCTGTAGGTCATCTTGTCGAATTCGGATCAAGAAGGAGAGGATACCATTTCATTTGATCACGAGCTAGCGCGCTCGCCAGTTGCTTTTCCAGGTTTTGCCACCAGAGATACCTTGAGCAGTGCTTAACAGCCTGTCTCCGAGGGACCCGCTAGCTGAGATTCTTATCTTCTGAGTAACCGAGATCAATGGGGGCTGGGACATTATCTGAGGATGGAACTCCTACATTGCTGAATCATAGGTTTTGGGTTCCATGGCAGCCGTCCCAGGTTCTATCCCCCGCTTGGCACAACATCCTTGGGCGGGAAGAGTACAAGAAGTAAGTCCCGCATCGTGCGACTGGCTGCGATGCGCGCCACTCGCTATCTGATAGGGCTGCTCATTTTCTCGCTGGCCTTCGTCGTACCGTCATACGGACTTGCAGGATGGGCCGCGTTAACTCTTCCTTCACAACCAAATACCTGCAAGCAAGCAGGGCTTCGCTGCGAAGTTACGAGGCGGTTCGGGCGGGTGCGCCGTGGAGAAACCCAA
>JBBPQV010000225.1:0-30109 GCA_038092675.1 Boletus rufocinnamomeus
GCGTATTTGGGCGTATCGTTGGCGGACGTGCGGAGAGGGTGCATGGGGTCGACGTCGACATCCACGCCTGCGCCAGCGTGCCGGTCCCGGTCTTTGATATCGCCCCACGCGGACGAACGCCTGCATCGGCGTTTTTAGCGCCCCGCACGCGGGTGCTGTACGAGTTCGTTCGGGAGGAACTGGGTATCCGGATGCACGGCGCGGATAACCTACGGGGGAGCGTATTTGGCATGCGCGACGGGCCAACGTTGTCTGGATTAGACGCGGAGGAGGTGACGGCGTCGTTGGGAGGGTTGGTGGATACGACCGTGGGGGACAAGGTGGCCATCATTGTCGAGGCGATCAGGGACGGACGGATGGCGCGCGTGTTGGCGCGGATGTGTGCGGGTGTAGATGCATGAGCGGGGACGTGGTCGGACAGGCATTATGACAAGTGTATATATCCTGCATTACATATTCCGCGTCCTCTGTATATCAAGTCGTTGTACTCGCACTAGACACGTTGTTTCTTATATGTATGTACCTAGTAGACATGTACTAATGAAAACATGGCTCGTAAACGATCAAAGGCGGTTCTGATCAAAGATGGCCCGACTAGGGGCACGTTCAACGTTGGCGTAACAAAGCGCAACGGAAAAACGTACCATGTGCCGTTTCCCTCTTGCCTCGATCTCGGGATCGCGAAACACCTTTCCCGCGAGCCGTTCGACGCGACCTGTCGTGTCAGGCATCTCAAGTCAGCCAAAGAAAGGCAATGATCTTTAGGGACATGCAACGAACCGACGATTCTAGAACCAATAGACGGTTTCGCGTGGTTGTTGTTGGGTGCGTCTGCCGAAAGGGGTAGCTTCTCTCCGACTCTCTCCGCCTCCCCCTCCTCACCCCCGTTCTCGTTCTCGTATTCATCCACGTCGCGTTCATACCCACGGCTGATCCCCACAACCCCATGTCCACGCGCATGAACGGGAGGGTGCGGGGCCGACTCGACGACTCGGGACGGGTGGGGTCCTATACGGGGTATACCCGGGATCGAACACGTGCTTTGTTCGGTGGTGCAGCCTGCCATTCCGGGATCGTATGCTGCGTAGGCGTCGTCGACTGTGTCTGTGTCTGTGTGGGTGGGTGCGAGCGCGGGATAGGGGGTGGGAGTGGGGTAGGGAGTGGGGGTGGAGACGGGGGCGAGTGCGGGGATGGTGTCAGATGAAGACGAGGATGAGAACGTAGGCATGGCTGGGGAGGGGGGTGGGACTGGGGGTCCTCCCGAGCCTGCGAGACCGAGACCGATCCCGCGTCCTCCAAAGTCTCCGGGGAGGAGCTCGTCCTCTTCTTGAGCGCCGCGCTCGCCATCGACGACGAAGTTGGCGCTCTGGTAATAGTCGTCTGTCGAGTGAGGAGTTGGATGTGGTAGTACGAATCGTCGTCAGCCCTGAGGTTGTCAATTGAAATTGGGGTGGACTCACCGCGAGACATGTGTCGACCACTGAGGTAGGACATTGTCCTGGTCAGAACTTTGAGCGGTTTTGTTTAGCCCCCCTCTCTGTCTCTTCGGATGCGGACCAGTTGAAGGGTGACGTAGGGTGACGTCAAAGAGGGGCTGACATTCATTAAATAAATTTGACACTGTCAGTCTCGGCACGTGCTCACATGTCATCACGAGTATACTGTGCCTACATGCAATAACCCCCCACATCTCATGTCGTGAACCCCGTAAATACCTAGTCTGGTCCAAGTGTCAAATAGGGATGTTCAAATCAGTTCAGCGGCGCTTGCGCGTTCCTCTGGATCTCTGCGAGGGAAGAGGGGACCGTCCGTGTCAGCGTCAGTGCTCGTCTTCCAGTCAAACAAAACGGCAAACGGACATGGCAAAACACCGATTCCTAAAATCGACAGCGAGATCCAACGGGATCAGACCCAGAGAAAGAATTAGAGACCGGTCCTCCTGACGCATAGCCTGTCCTCGGCAACCATGATCCCGATCACAATCACAATCATAATCACCCCATCATCACCGCATTCACGTTTTGATCACGTTCGTTGGGTGAGTACCCGAGCACGACATGGAACGAATGACTGACTCACCTCGAGCATCGGTATCCGTTACCGGGTCTTCCCCCCGCCCACATCTTGAGCAACACACAGCCCCCACTCCAGATATCGACTTTGTGATCATACCGCTTTCCGCGATGACTCGTGATCATTTCGGGGCGGTCCAGGGCAGGGTACCGCGCATTGGTATCCACGACGCGCGGTCGTGAGTCGTCGTCAGTACGTTGGGCGTTTCCAAAACCAGAGATTTTGCAAATGCCAGATGGGTCGACGAGGGTCGATGTTCTGCGGAGGAATAGGGTTGGGGTCAAGGAAAATGTGTATGTGAGCTGGTGATATCCTTACTCTATGGATCACGTGATTGGCATGAACCCATACCAGTAAATGATCATTGATTTGACCACGTCCTCGTCGAAGCTGCCATGTTCTTGCAAACAGCTCGCGATGGTCCTGCCAGGGGCGTATTCCAAAAGTCTGCCATAGCCAAGCGATACTATCTGTCCTCGAACGAACGACCGGCTTACATGTTCGGGAATCGGGAAGGTACCCGCCGGTAAGCGATGATATGAGGATGATCCAGCCCGTTGAGTATGTCTCGTTCAAAATCGAGGTGCTGACCGTCCTTGTTGTCATTCTTGACCTGCTCGACGGTAATCATCTCGCCAGCGGACAAGTTGAGAACAAGGTAAACACGTCCGTATGTCCCTGCTCCCTAAGGTGTGCCACGAACCTATTCGGAAGACACTGTGAGAATAAACTTGGTGGATACACAGCGCGCGGTGTACATGTCGTACAGGACTATTTGGTACAACGAAAACGATCCTGGGTAGCGTATATGTCATAGCGTAATTTATCAGAGGGAATATTCAGCTTGTGCATAACGGGTGGGTACATTGGGGAATATCATCGGAGATGGTCGCCAACGCCAGAGACACGTCATTCAGTGATGAGTCTCCAGTGGTATAAACCATCCTCAGCGTGTGTTCTGATCAACCCTCTGAAGACATGTTTATTCAACAGGTAGTCGATGCGCTTCACTCCCTGGCTCGCTTCCACCTGCGCCGATGATGACACACGCTTGTATCTCCGAGTAAACGCACGTGCGATGGCAGTCTCCTCAGACAGACTGAGCCGAGCCCAGTCTTGATATGTGATCTGCGTGTGAAGCGTGGAGTGGATCATGTAGAGGACGTCGCCGAGCTTGATCGGAAGCGGCACAGCAGGAGTGTTATATGTGTCATAATGAAACTCCAAGTCAATCGGCCATTGCGGAATGGCATCATACGAGATGCGCATCCGCGCGACGGGCGGGTACGTCGCGGGCTGGTCAAGCTCATCCGGGGAGACCACAGCAGTTTGTCCAGGACCAACCCGTCGGAGGGGGGTAAAGGATGATAAGGCCATGTCAAAGTAAAGGTTCATGTAGGGTGTCTCTCCGTTTAGGAAGGGATGGAGCTGGATCTGAAAGACGGAGGAGGTGCTGGCCCATGGGGAGGCAGATGGCAGGTGATGTACGCGTTTACCAGTGGTTGGTTCCTCCTGCGAAACAGTGTCCTCTGCACCGAGTCCGAGCTTCGGCATCGTGCTTGGGGCTGCAGGTCGCTCTCTCGAATCGGGGCCTGACGGATTACTATAGGAGGAGCCTCCTCCGGCGCGATCGATGTGGAAATATCCTGCTCTGACGTGCTCAGCTTGTTTTTTCGAGTCAGAGTCTGACGAATGAATAGTAAGGGACCGCAATCGCTCGAGCGATGTTTCTATCGGCGTGACGTCGTCAGCTGGGTCGTCATCATTGCTAGGGCAATCCGGTACATTAGATGATGGTGTTGGAGCGTCGAGGAGGTCACGAAGTAGCGGTGGAGGTAGATAGGCATCCAGAAGCTGCCGGAGCGAGGATACCACGTCTTCGGCAAGTGGTCTTTCCGGAACCAACGACCAGCACTGTTCGATGAGCGCCCAATGCCGATCGTCAATCGGCCGCGCGAGTGGACGACCAGGCTTGTGACCCTGAGACAAGCGCAACACGACAGCGGCATCTACTCGGACCTCGGACCACGGGTATTCTCCGGACAGTACCTGACAACAACAAAGCAGAGGGTTCGCAATCGTGCACAGTCCGAGGAGAAGCCAGTGCCAAATGCGTACCAGAAGAGCCATGTTCCCGAACGAGTAAATGTCGCTTTTGGTGGTATGCTTCGTTTCCCCTTCATTGAGCGAGAAGTGTTCAGGTGCAGCCCATCGTAGCGTGCCGGGTCCCACGGTAGACATCTTCAGGTAAGTGAACCCTTCCGGGAGTTCTCCTACCAAGGAGGCACAACCAAAATCGGTCAGGCAAGCACTGTAATTGTGATCGAGGAGCACGTTGTTCTATCCCTAGCTCAGCAGGCGACACGAAATCCACATCTCCTTGCGACGTACGCTTGAGAGATCTCCGTGGACCAGAGGAAACGAGTGCACTGTCCAAACGAACCATCTGAGCATCGATGGCGTAAATAAAAGCCGAAACCTACAGTATTGGAGTCCATTAGAAATATCCAATAACTGAAGCAGGATAAAGGATGTCAGAGATCAATTTTCTGTAGAATGTTTTGAGATTTACTTACCAACTGGAGACGGTGTGCAACCGCGAGTTGACTATCATGTGCCTTTAAAAACATGTGCAGTGTGCCATGCGGCATCCACATCGACACCAAGGACGCGCTTCCTTGTCTTCCAAACCCATACGCGATTCCTAGGAATGGAACAACATTACGATGGCTAAGCCTCCTCCAGATACCGAGCTCTCGGCGTATCATCTACAGATCAAGATCAAATTTTGTGGGAGAAGTCAAAGCGAAAAGAGAACATACTCTGGCGCCCTTCAAGTTTTCCACATCTCGTTTGTGTTCGTCGATTGTGAAACTGAATCGAAATGCTTTCACGGCAACCTATGTCAAAAAGGATGAACAAGTTGAGAGAGGAAGAACAGTTTTGAGGAGAAGACACCCGGTCGTACCTCCTGGACCCCATCGTCGCTCGTGTACCGACACCGAAAGACGTCGCCGAAACCGCCTGCTTCTGAGTACTGATCGTTCGGTCGGATGATCTTGTCGGTCAGATCTGGAATGATCGTCGATGAGAGACGCGGCTGTGGTCGTCCAAGGTCGGATCTAGCAGCTGCATGTTAGCTCACGGCGGATTATCATAGCTGACAAGAACAAGCATTTACGACTCGGGTGGGGGCATTGAGAGCAAGGCTTCAGGCCCAGCGCTGGAATCAACGCGGGGGGTGAGGCCGGTTAGTGAACTTGGCCTGGCAGCGCCTGTGCAGTCGAATGTCATGAGCAGTGCGACTAGCGGCGACCCTTGGCCTTAGCGCCTGCCCGTGAGCGCTAAACGATGCATTCCTGGGAAACCAGATTTTGAACGGAGTCTACTCGAGCCTCCGGATGTTACGCACCAGTGTATGTATTTAGTTTGAGACTTCTTTATAGTCGAGATTATTGGCAACATGATACCGTAGCGGGAAAATGTGCGCAAGTAGCTAAGATGGCTATGGGTATTTGTACTGACAGTGCCGATAGCGAATGGATGAGTAATTGAAGTGCTATTCTTAAATTTTGTGCAAAGCTTGCAACTCTGGTCGAATGATAAACCCCCATCTCATGTTGTGAAACCCGTAAATACCCAGTCTGGTCCAAGTGTCAAGTAGGGATGTTCAATCAGTTCAGCAGCGCTTGCACGTTCCTCTGGATCTCTGCGAGGGAAGAGGCGGCCGTCCGCGTCCGCGTCAGTACTTGTCTTCCAGTCAAACAAAACGACAAACGGACATCGCGAAACACCGATCCCTAAAATTGATAGAGAGATCTGACAAGATCACATCCAAAGAAAGAGTTAGAGACCGGTCCTCCTGACGCATAGCCTGTTCCCGGCAACCATGACCCCGATTTTGCCAAGATCACAATCACAATCACCCCATCATCACCGCATCCACGGTTTGACGGTCACATTCACATTCTTTGATGAGTACCCAAGCATAACATGGAACGAATGACTGGCTCACCTCGACCATCGATGAAAACACGAGTCCATCACCAGGTCTTCCCCCCGCCCACATCTTGAGCAACACACAGCCCCCACTCCAGATATCGACTTTGTAACCATACCGCTTTCCGCGGTGACTCGTGATCATTTCGGGGGCGGTCCAGGGCACAGTACCGCGCATTGGTATCCACGACGCGCGGTCGTCGTCGGCACGTTGGGCGTTTCCAAAACCGGAGATTTTACAGATGCCAGATGGATCGACGAGGATGACGTTGGGTTCGATGTTCTGCGGAGGAGTAGGGTTGGGGTCAAGGAAAATGTGTACATGAGCTGGTGATATCCTTACTCTATGGATGACGTGATTGGCATGTAGATATGCCAACCCATCAAACATTTGGCCAGTAAACGATTTGATCACGTCCTCGTTGAACCTGCCATGTTCTTGCAAACCACTCGCGATGGTCCCGCCATGGACGTATTCCAAAAGTCTGTCATAGTCAAGTGATGTTGTTTACCCTCGAACGAACAACCGACTTACATGTTCAGGAAGGTACTCGTCTCCTCGGATCCGAGGTAAGCGATAATATGAGGATGATCCAGCCCACTGAGTATGTCTCGTTCCATCTTCAACTCGGCCACAAAGTTCGGGCGCCGACCATTCTTGTCTTTCTTGACCTGCTTGACAGCAACCATCTCACCAGTGGACGGGTTGAGGGAAAGGTAAACACGTCCGTACGTCCCTGTTCCCAAAACAGTGCCACGGACCCATTTGGAAGACACTGAAAAGAAACTTGGTGAGTTTTCTGTGAATTGATCAATAACACCCACGTAGTTGACCATCTGGCGGGTGAGGTACGCGTTTTCCGGTGGTTGCTTTCTTCTGCGAAACAGTGTCCCCTGCACCGAGTCGGGGAGGGTGAGCCTCGTCAGCATCTGAACAAACAGTTCCTTCTCTTTGAACAACAATGTAGCCCATGTCCTCCCGTTCATTCGAGGGGGGCTCGTGAACTTGCTCAGGAGAGGAGGTCGATGGATCCGGGCGTCGCGGAATACCTTCCGAGACGGGATGTGATGCGGAAGAATTCGTACCAGTCGGAGTACGGGACGGCGATCGCTTGAGCGGTGATTCTATCGGCATGACGTCGTCATTACTAGGGTAATCCGGTACGCTGGATGATGATGTTGGAATGTCGAGGAGGTCACGAAGTAGCAGTGGAGGTGGATAGGCATCCAGAAGTTGCTGGAGCGAGGATACCACGTCTTTGGCAACCGGTCTTTCCGGGATCGACGACCAACACTGTTCGATGAGCGCCCAATGCCGATTGTCAATCGGTCGCACGAGTGGCCGACCAGGCTTGTGACCCTGAGACAAACGCAACACGACAGCTGCATCGTTTCGGGCCTCGGACCACGGGAATTTTCCGGACAGTACCTGACAAAACAAAAAGAAGGTTCGCAATCGTACACAGTCCGAGGGGAAGCCAGTGCCAAGTGCCTACCAGAAGAGCCATGTTCCCGAACGAGTAGATGTCGCTTTTGACCGTATGCTTCGTTTCTCCTTCATCAAACAAGAAGTGTTCAGGTGCAGCCCATCGTAGCGTGCCGGGTCCCACAGTAGACACCTTCAGGTAAGTGAATCCTTCGGGAAGTTCTCCTACCAAGGAGGCACAACCAAAATCGGTCAGGCAAGCACTGTAATTGTGATCGAGGAGCACGTTATTCTGTCCGTAGCTCAGCAGGCAACACGAAATCTACATCTCCTCGCGACGTACGCTTGAGAGGTCTCCGTGGACCAGAGGAAACGAGTGCACTATCCGAACGAGCCATCTGAGCATCGATGGCGTAAATAAAGGCCAAAACTTACAGTATTGAAGTCCATTAGCAATATCTAATAACTGAAGCAAGATAGAAGGATATCAGAGCAATGCTCTGTAGAATGTCCTGAGATTTACTTACCAACTGTAGGCGATGTGCAACGGCGAGTTGATTATCATGCGCCTTTAAAAACGTGTGCAATGTACCATGCGGCATCCACATCGACACCAAGGACGCGCTTCCTTGTCTTCCAAACCCATATGCGATCCCTAGGAATGGGACGACATTACGATGGCTAAGCCTCCTCCAGATACCGAGCTCTCGGCGTATCATCTACAGATCAAGATCAAACCTCAACTTCACATGATCTTGTAGGAAAAGTAAAAGTAAAAAGAACGTACTCGGGCGCCCTTCAAGTTTTCCCCATCTCGTTTGTGTTCGTCGATTGTGAAACTGAATCGAAATGCTTTCACGGCAACCTATGTCAAAAGGGATGAACAAGTTGAGAGAGGAAGAACAATTTTGAGGAGAAGATGTCGCTCGGACCTCCTTGACGCCATCATCGCTCGTGTATCGACATCGAAAGACGTCGCCGAAACCGCCTGCTTCTGAGTATTGATCGTTTGGTCGGACTATCTTGTCGGTCAGATCTGGGATGGTCGTCGATGAGAGATGTGGTTGTGGTCGTCCAAGGTCAGATCTAGCAGCTGCATGTTAGCTCACGGCGGATGATCACACCTGACGAGAACAAGCATTTACAACTCGGGTGAGGGCATTGAGAGCGAGACTTCAGGCCCGGCGCTGGAATCGGTGTAGGGAACTTTGTGGCCGATAATTCGAACTTGGCCTGGCGGCACCTGGGGTGTGCAGTTGAATGTCGTGAGCAGTGGGATAATTGGGTTGATGGCCCATACTCAGCGTAGCGGCGACCTAGCACCCGCTGGCGAGCGCTAAACGATGCATCCCTGGGAAACCAAGTTTCGAACGGAGTCCACAAATGTTGCGCACCAGTGTGGGTATTTAGTTTGTGACTTCTTTATGGTCGACGTTATCGGCAACATCGTAGCTAAGAGCCAGTCGACGCGCGTAAAGTCGACAAGTCGGACTTCGATCATGTTGATTTGCAACTTCTCCTGCGGCAACTACTACCCCACACAGTTTGCCAGATACATCCACTCGGACGCTCTACCAACTACCACAAGCGGTTGTTTCTGAGCACTGTCTCCAATTACGATGCCTGGAAAGTGGTTGGCTTTTTCTCGGGTCCACGGTGTACGGTGGGCACGGGCTGGGCATGCTCCTATTCCCGTACCTGCCAACATTGTGTCTGTATCGGACTGGCCTCTTGATCAGGATTCCACGTCCAAGAAAAATACTTGCAACTGGTAAGCGACCTTTACCGATCGTGGTGATGTAGATGTATGGGTGACCCCCTGCCAGCCAAAGCGTGGTAATGATACAGCTCAACATGGAAGAGAAGGAGTGATACAGATGATGCCGTGTATACTTGGATTTCGAGAGTGGATTCTACACTTTCCGGTGAGTTTTTCGTTTTTCGTTTTCTCCTACCCGATCGGTGTCGCGTTTGTTGGTACGCCAACGGATAAATTCTCTGGTTTCCTTTTTTATTTTGGTCCTAGTTTACATCCCCACTTTTTATTCGGGCGCTGGCGCGGTCACCTGTTGGAGTGTACCTGTGGCTTACACTTAGCTGCGGATAGCGTCCAGGGGATGCTCATCAAGGCATTCCTTATCGCGTTACCGTGCGCTCCATACCCCATCTTCATACGCGACGCTAAACTTTGGGTGCAACAGAGAAATAGTGTCAAGGTTGCGGGGAAAGAATGTGCGTGAAGAGGCCACGGAAGAGATCCGTCCGGTAGGGTATCTTCCCACCTCACGTCATGCACCGTGCTTCGAATCATGAGGCGTTCTGCTTTTCGATTGGCATCTTCAACATCTGATGACTTACCGCCCTATTCGCATTGCCGCTTCGTGTCCGCGGGACCTGACAGGCCTGACCATTGGGAATGATGCATATAGGACGGATGGCAAGGAATTCCGTATTGAATCTTGTCCGAATCGTCAGCCCGAGGTTGTTGGAATTGAAGAGGTAAGATGGTGACGTTGGGGTCGGGTTGTAAACTTGACATATTGTGTTATTTTTGTTCAGGTACTCACATCTTATCATAGGGTATCTACAATATGTACATGCTGCAATCCATCTCATGTTGTGAAACCCGTAAACACCCAGTCTGGTTCGAGTGTCAAATAGGGATGCTGAATCAGTTCAGTGGCGCTCGCGCGTGCCTTTCGATCTCTGCGGGGGGAGAGGGGCGTTCCGTCTCAGTAGTCAGTGTTAGTCTTTCGGTTAAACAAAACGGTAAACGGACATGGCAAAACACCGATTCCTAAAATCAACAGCGAGATCCGATGAGATCACACCTGGAGGAAGAGGTAGAGACAAATCCCCCTGACGCATGGTCTGTCCCCAGTAACCATGATCCCGATTTTGCACGATCACGATCACGATTACATCCCCCAACCACCGCATCCGCGTTTTGATGGCCACGTTCACGTTCTTTGGGTGAGCACTCAAGCACGACATGGAACGGACGACTGGCTCACATTGACCATCGATACAAACATGCCTCTTCCCCCGACCCACATCTTGAGCAAAACACAGCCCCCACTCCAGATATCGACTTTGTAACCATACCGGTGATTCGCGATCATTTCGGGGGCGCTCCGGGGAACGATACCGCGCATGGGTGTCCACGACGCGCGGTCGTCGTCAGCCCGTTGGGCATTTCCAAAACTAGTGATTTTGCAGATGCCAGATGGGTCGACGAGGATGTTTTTGGCTCTGATGTTCTGGGGAGGAGTCGGTTGGGGTCTAAATGTGTATATGACCTAGTGATATCCTTACTCTATGGATGACGTGATTGGCACGTAGGTATGCCAACCCATCAAACATTTGGCCAGTGAACGATTTGATCACGTTCTCGTCGAACCTGCCATGTTCTCGCAAACAGCTCGCGATGGACCCACCAGGAACGTATTCCAAAAGTCTGCCATAGTCAAGTGATGCTGTTTACCCTCGAACGAACAACCGACTTACATGTTCAGGAAGGTGCTCGTCTCCTCAGATCCAATGTAAGCGATAATATGAGGATGATCTAGTCCATTGAGTATCTTTCGTTCCATCTTCAACTCAGCCACAAAGTTGAGGCTGTGACCGTCCTTGCTGTCTTTCTTGACCTGCTTGACGGCAATCATCTCGCCAGTGGACGGGTTGAGGGCAATGTAAACACGTCCGTACGTCCCTGCTCCCAAAGATGTACCACGAACCAACTTGGAAAACGCTGTGGAATGAAACTTGGTGGATACTCTGTGAATCGATCAATGACACCTACGTAGTTGACCATCTGATGGCGGGTGGGGTACATGTTCACCGGTGGTTGGTTTCTTCTGCGAAACAGTGTCCTCTGCACCGAGTCCGTGCTCCAGCCTCATTTTCTCGCCTTTGGTGTTACCCACTACCTTCCGTTCGGTCAAAGGGGGTGGGTGAGCCTTGGCAGCACCCGAAGAAACAGCTCCGTCTCTTCCAAGAAGAATGTAGCTTATACCCTCCCATTCATTCAAGGGTGGCTCGTGAACTTGCTCAGGAGGGGAAGTCAACGAATCCGGTCGTCGCGGGATACCTTCCGGGACGGGATGTGATGCGGAAGAACTCGTACCAGTCGGGGTACGTGATGATGCTGTTGGAGCGTCGAGCAGGTCGCGAAGGAGTGGTGGAGGTGGATAGGCATCCAGAAGTTGCTGCAGCGAGGATACCACGTCTTCGGCAAGTGGTCTTTCCGGGACCGACGACCAGCACCGTTCGATGAGTGACCAATGCCAGTCGTCAACCGGTCGTGCGTGTGGCCGATCAGGTTTGTGGCCCTGAGACAAATGCAACACGACAGCTGCATCGTTTCGGGCCTCTGACCAGGGGAATTTTCCGGACAGTACCTGACGAAAACAAAAAGAAGAGGGTTCGAAATCGTATACAGTCCGAGCAGAAGCCAGTGCCAAGTGCATACCAGAAGAGCCATGTTCCCGAACGAGTAGATGTCACTTTTGACCGTATGCTCCGTTTCTCCTTCATCGAACTAGAAATGTTCAGGTGCAGCCCATCGTAGGGTGCCAGGTCCCACAGTAGACATCTTGAGGTAAGTGAATGCTTCGGGAAGTTCTCCTACCAAGGAGGCACAACCGAAATCGGTCAGGCAAGCACTGTAATTGTGATCGAGGAGCACGTTGTTCTATCCCTAGCTCAGCAGGCGAGACGAAATCTACATCCCCTCGCGACGTACGCTTGAGAGGTCTCCGCGGACCAGAGGAAACGAATGCACTGTCCGAACGAGCCATCTGAGCATCGATGGCGTAAATAAAGGCCAAACCTTACAATATTGGAGTCCATTGGCGATATCTAATAACTGAAGCAAGATAGAGGATGTCAGAGAGCAATGTTCTGTAGAATGTTTTGAGTTTACTTACCAACTGGAGGCGGTGTGGAACCGCGAGCCGATCGTCATGTGCCTTTAAAAACGTGTGCAGTGTACCGTATGGCATCCACATCGACACCAAGGAGGCGCTTCCTTGTCTTCCGAACCCATATGCGATCCCTAGGAATGGAACGACATTACGATGGCTAAGCCTCCTCCAGATACCGAGCTCTCGGCGTATCATCTATAAATCAAGATCAAACCTCAACTTCACCCGATCTCGTGGGAAAGGTCAAAATGAAACAGAACGTACCCGGGCGCCCTTCAAGTTTTCCCCATCTCGTCTGTGTTCGTCGATTGTGAAACTGAATCGAAATGCTTTCACGGCAACCTATGTCAAAGGGGATGAACAAGTTGAGGGAGAAAGAACTATTTTGATGTGAAAACGCTCACTCGGACCTCCTTGACGCCATCGTCGCTCGTGTACCGACACCGAAAGACGTCACCGAAACCGCCTGCTTCTGAGTACTGATCGTTCGGTCGGATTATCTTGTCAGTCAGATCTGGGATGGTCGTCGGTGAGAGATGCGGTTGTGGTCGTCCAAGGTCAGATCTAGCAGCTGAATGTCAGCCCACGGCGGATGATCACACCTGACGAGAACAAGCATTTACGACTCGGGTGGGGGCATTGAGAGCAATTCTTCAGGCCCAGCGCTGGAATCGATATGGGGAGTGAGGGTGATAATTCAACTTGACCTGGTGGCGCCTGGTGTGCGCAGTTGATTGTTGGGAAAAGTGGCAGCGGCTGCAGTGCAGTGACTCGGATTTATGGGGTTGAGGGCGCATCCTCGGCGTAGCGATGACCCTTGGCCTTAGCACCTGCCAGTGTGCGCTCAACAATCTATTCCTGGGAACCAGATTTTGAACGGAGTCCACTCAAGCCTCCAAATGTTACGCACCAAGGTGGGTATTTAGTTTGAGACCTCTTTATGGTCGAGGTTATCGGCAACATCGTAGTTGAGCGCTGAGATCTAAGAGCCAGTCGACGCGCGTAACGTCGACGAGTCCGACTCTGATCATGTTGATTTGCAACTTCTGCAGCGACTACTGCTCTACACATTAAACATCCACTTGGACGCTCTACCAACTATCGCAAGCGGTTGTTGCTTAACACTGTCCCCAATCGCGATGCCCGGAAAGTAGTTGGCTTGTTCTCGGGTTCACGGGTTTGCGGCGGGCACGGGCTGGGGAGGTTTCCATTCCCGTACCTGCCATGTGCTTGCATCAGACTGGCATGGAAAGACGGCTCCATCTGCTTGATCAGTGTTCCACGTCCTAGAAATACCACTCTATCGTATCACGGTAGGGCGCAGCTGTGATCACACTTTCATTCTTCAGAGTCCCTGAAATATGGCTTCCTCAATCACTCAGAGTCATCCTCGCTCTAGTCCCTCCCCCACCTCGCTCACGACAGCCTCGCGGATCGTCATTGTCGGCGCTGGCACCTTTGGTCTTTCCACGGCTTTTCATCTTCTCGGGCGTGGATACACAGATGTGACGGTTCTGGATCGAACGTGGGAATTACCTGCTGTCGACGCCGCGAGCACGGATATCAACAAAGGTGCGTGCTAACACCGACCGACATGGGTGATGACCTACAACGATGAGGAACAAGGGTACTAACAACATCTTGAAACAGTGGTCAGGTCGTGCTATAGCGACGTGTTTTACACCAAACTGGCGAGAGAAGCGATGGAGGCATGGAAGCAGCCCATGTGGCAGGGCTGTTATCACGAGTGCGTCTTGGTTTGTTCCCCCTTTTGTTCTTTAATTCTGGCTGGTGTCATCGTCGCTCAATGACAACTAGATGCGGCGTGATCAATGTGGGCAGCGATAAGTTTGATGATAGATTGAGGGAAAACGATCGGCAGCTCGGTGCACCAATCGAAGACCTCCCGGATGCCAAGGCTGTCCAGACGAAACTCTTATCCTCCCTACGTCCCTCCACCAACTCCTCCGCCACTCTGGCGCGCTCGAATTTCGACTCGAATGCACAGCGCGTTGGTCCATTCACGAACTACAGTGGCTACTTCAATTCCGAAGGAGGTTGGGCAGAGGCAGCGCGGGCGGTTGGAGTCCTTCTCTTGCGCGTGAGGGAGATGGGTGGGAGGGTGATCGAGAACCAGGAGGTCGTCGGGCTCGTGAAAGATGAGAATGGGTGGACGACAGGCGTGGAGTGTAGGGATGGCAAGGGTTTCGAGGGTGACAGGGTCATACTCACCATTGGATCGTGGACCGCGTCGACATTCCCCGAGTTGGAGCTCGATTCAAAGTGCTTGTCAACCGGGTAAGCGGGGTTCACCGATCGTGGTGACGTGGATGTATAACTGACCCCCTTGCCAGCCAGAGTGTGGCAATGATACAACTCAACACAGAAGAGAAGGAGCGGTACAGAGAATGCCATGTATACTTGGATTTTGAGAGTGGATTCTACACTTTCCCGGTGAGTTTTTCGTTTTTCGCTTTCTCCTTTGACTTCTGTTTGTTTGAACCCCCGCCCTTCCATAACCCGGTCGGCGTCGCATTTGTGGGTGCGCCAATGGATAAATTCTCTGGTTTCGTTTCTATTTTGGTCCTAATTTTCATCCCCACTTTTGCTTGCTCCGGGCTCTGGCGCGGTCACCTGTTGGAGTGTACCTACGGCTCTGCGGATGGCGTCCAGGGGAAGCTCATCAAAGCATTCCTTATCACGTTGTCATGCGCTCCATACCCCATCTTCATACGCGGCGCCAAACTTTGGGTGCAACAGAAAAATAGTGTCATGTTTGCGGGGAATGGATGCGCGTAAGGAGGCCACGGAAGAGATCCGTCCGGCTTCCCACCTTACCTATCTCTTACACACTCGCGCGTCATGCACTGTGTTTCGAATCATGGGGCATTCCACTTTGCGATTAGCATCTTCAACATCTGATGACTCACCGCCCTATTCGCATTGCCGTTCTTCTTCATCCTTGCAAACTACCCGCCTGATTGAACCATGTTCGATTTTCTAATCGGCTAAGCTCCATTTCTCGTTGCCCAAACAAGGGACTTTTGTTGCCTGTTATTATCATCGATCGATGATCCCGGTTTCTTTCGGTTAAACTATTGGTCACTTCAAACGTCCCCTGATTTCTCTATCTACTGATGCCTAACTAACATACCCTTTTTTACTGACTTCCCACCCCACCATCAGCCAACCGAAGATGGAATTGTCAAGCTTGCCATCCACACGGCCGGACACACCCACATGATCTCTCCCAGACAGATAGGCGGTGATATCAACCACTCCCCAGTTCGACAGATATCGACGCCGCGGACAATCGTGAGTCACCCTGATGCCGGCGACGGTCTGCGCGTTCCGCGGTCGGCACTACAGGCATTAAGAGAGCAACTTAGGAAGGTGTATCCTGAGCTGGCGGGGAGGTCGTGGGCTGGGACACGGATGTGTTGGTGAGTGGCGTTCGTTTCTGGTTGTTCTTTTTCTTGCGTTATCCTTCTCCTTTGGTTCGGTTACCTCCAATCCCCACTTGGTGCATACGACGCCCTGGATAAGAAAAGCCCGTTTAAATATGTGCGGTGATGCCGAACTTTGGGTGCATTGGGATGACGTACAATCGTCGCACGAAGATTACCCCTATTGTGTCCTCTTGTGGCGCTCCATTGCATTTTACAGTCGAAACTGTGACAGTCTGAAGGCCAGTCATGGTGTACCAGAAGATATCATAGCAAGCCCGGTAATTCGATTTCTTTTCTCAGCATGCGAGTCTTGAGGGGTGGCATAACGACTGCGCCCATCAAGATAAGTTCGGTCGCCACATCAAATTCCAATATCTTTCCACATGGCGAGCGGTGGATGCTAGACCAGAGTAGGGGAACCCTTTATCTTCATAATTCCCCCGCAAATCATACACGCGTAGCCAACGATAGGGGCGTCAACGGTCGAGACCATGCGAAGGGATGAGATCCTTCCGTCTTATCGTCTCTCGTTCTTGTGCGAGATTCTATCGCCCTGCGTTCCCCGCGTCATAGTTGTGACACATGGTTGGACTGGGACGATATATGATTGGCTAACCTGTTCGCGGCTAAGATCCTCATTGGTGGTCTGGGTCGTGGCGACTCACCGGAACCATTCAATACGTCAACCCTTATGAAATCAACAGAACTTACGACTTTGAACCTACCCTTCGATTGGTGCCGGAACCGAGGCCCACCGATCAATCGTTGAGGACCCCCCTCCCATTTGAATTTCTTGCTTTATACTTCTGAATTTTATATTTCTTTATTCTATTCTTCTTTTTTCTTTAGTGGAATAATATTTGCGACTTTCAGGAGCTTACTCCATCATTGCAGGTACACTGACTCGCCCGACGGAAATTGGGTCATCGGTCCTTTTCCAGGAGATCCTACGCTATTCTTGGCTACATCTGGTAGTGGACATGGATTTAAGGTGAGTGCGACTGTCATTTTGTTAAGGCGGAGGCAGCGCCCAGTCGAGTCTCGATGGCATTGCTTAACTGCCGGGAGTACATCGATTTGGCGAATTAGATGTACAAATCCCTTGCCAACTTTTTCATGCACTCTCTTTCCCTCAGTTTCTTCCGAACATTGGCCGCCTCATTGTGGATTCCCTCGAGTGCGCGCTCGATGCTGCCACGGCGGCACGATTCGCGGTCGACCGCGACGTCGCGGGTGCAAAGAATGGTGAGCGCGCGTCGCACGTCACGCAGGAACTGGATATAGGGGAGCTCTGTGGACCGGAGGATTAGGGCTATGGTGACTGTCTGAACGCGTTCAAATTGACTGTATAGGCAGTGCATGATGGTCCCCATTCATCGGCCACTTGGTCGATATGCAGGGGTCATTTTATGTCTAGGCGAACCAAAGTTCGAGATTTGATACCTGTTGTATAGTATGTTGTATACATTCCGTGGATCATCGAGCCAAGCTGGCATTGGTTCTGATAGTGGTCCAGTGGACACTTGATGAATACTTTAAGCTGTTCTCGGCGGACAACCATTCTGTAAAGTCATTCATTTAACCTGACAGCTACTTCATCCATTCTACTATTACTATGGCCCATCCTAGATAATTTCTCGATCACCTCCGAGTCCATCACCTATCTAACCTTACGTGAGTTGCTTATGTGCATGCCCTAGTATATGACCATCTGGCATGACCCTCGTGATTAGCTTCATTTTTTTTTTTTGCCCTCCTATCACGATCACGGAATTCGTTTCTTTCCACCACAGGTTATTCTTTCATTACTAATTTTCTTGCATCCGACATTCATGTCTTCGTGGTCTTTTGCGTGAGACCTTGTCTCTGCCGCAGCGATGGTGAGTTTTTTTTTTTCGCGCTGTGAATCAGACGTAAAAACCTGGGGTCCCAAGATAGAATATTGAGCGCTCGTGCGGCGTAAGTGTTGGCTAAGGGTTGCCCCAAGTATCACGGCGTCAGCAACTTGAATTCTCACTGCACTTGACAAGATTCCAACCGTTAATCTTCCCATTTTTCGACTATTAACCTTGGGAACGACCTGTTTCGATACGAGGTTGGGCCTGGAACCTAGCTCTGAATGCCCTTACTTGAGTCGTAATTTGGTCCGTCGCCGTTATGTCCGCTAGAGCTAACATGCAGGTGCTAGGTTTCAGTCTGGACGACGATCACTCCTCGCGTCTACTACCATACCAGATCTGACTAACGGGATCGTCCGATCGGATGATCAGTATTGCGAGGCAGGCGGTTTCGGCGACGTCTTCCGATGTCAATACAAGGGCGATGATGGTATGGAGGAGGTTTGAGCCGTCGTTCTCGCGTACACTTTTTTTTCTTCTTGACTTCCTCATCCTTTTGACTAGGTTGCCGTGAAAGCATTTCGATTCAGTTTCACAGTCGACGAGCACAAACGAGATGGGGAAAAGGTCTCCAGAGTACGTCTTTTCACTCGACTTATCTACAGGATCAGTGAGCTTGAGGTTGGATCTTGATCTGTAGATGATACGCCGAGAGCTCGGTAGGAGGAGGCTTAACCATCGTAATGTCGTTCCATTCCTAGGGATCGCGTATGGGTTTGGAAGCCAAGAAAGCGCGTCCTTGGTGTCGATGTGAATGCCGCACGGTACTTTGCATACGTTTTTGGATGTGCATAACAATCGGCTCGCGGTTGCACATCGCCTGCAGTTGGTGTTAGAACTTCTTTCTTTTCCTTTGTTATCACCTCTTCACCATTTCACATTTCACATTTCACTATCTCTCTTTCATCTATCACTTTTAATTACTGTCTCTCTTCACTTTATTTCCGTCTACACCTTCTTCTTATCACATGGTCCATGTGTATCCAGAACAGTATATAAGTAGGGACATTCGTGTATCTAGTCCCCATTCTTGGAATTGTTATTCACTCGCGATATAGCTGTTCACTTTGAGCAGTCGTCGTTTGAGGTTCTGACATAATTCCAAGAATATCTTTGCTCAACCTTTACTTCTATATCGCCTCCGACGTTGCTACTTTAGCCGTCGTTGTCTCGTCTCTCTTCTAAACCGCTGTGGTCACACCCAGATTCCAGGGTTAAGGAAAATCCGTTTCTGGACGTTACCCAGACTGGTCGATAACCAGGCAAACTATCGTCTATACGGTCGTCCGCCGTCTAAATAGGGATAAAGTTGCTACCAGGCATAGTGCACTAGCCCCCGTTGTCCGCTGAGTGTCTAGCAGTCCGTATCCTTGTAGACGCTACACGAGGCAGGTTCGAGAGATACCTGTGACACTCTCAGTACGATAAGAGGATCATCCTGATTCTTCCTCTGTGTACGGCCTCCTCGACCCTGACTGTCTGAACATTGTGACGTTGAGCCCTTCTGCTCTGTCGAGTTTTTCTACCTCCACCTTCTACCGCATTCAGGCTTGAGCTTGAGCTGCTGTGCGCTCGCTCGCCATTGTGAATCCATAGTGGCTAGATCATATGGCCGCCACTGCTCTTCTGTCTCGACAAAAAAGACCACTCCCGACTTCTCTGCACCTGTCCCCATTGCAGAAAATAATTACTTAAAAATCACCCGTCTTGACAAGAAGGCTCCTCCTCCTAAACCCGCCATCCTGTACTTTGACCACACATCAGAAGAGGAACGCGCTTTCAATCGAACTGTTTGCATCGACTATATTCGTTGAAAGAACAAATATAACGCCAACCTCTCTTGCCCATACCGCCGTCGCCACCATTCCTCCCATTAACAACCTTGATGACCTCGACTCCAACTCCCTTCGAGCTGGGAGCACTCATCGATGCTCTACCTCCTCTATCCCCAGCTCTGAGTCCATGGGCAGAACCGAATCCATCATTGTCCTACCTCCCGCTCCCATACTCACGCCCTGGGACAAGGCAGAGTACGAGGACCGTTTCCCCTGCCGGCGTCGAAGTCCCGACTGCTATTGGGCAGACCATGGACCAGGCATTCATGAATGCTTACGCGGAGTGGAGGGCTCATTATCAAATCGATCCTGCCACTGCAGGGTTACTGCCCCAACCGCCCACTCCATGTCCCAGTCTCTGCCACCCTCACCCGATCCGGTCTTTTCCATCATCGAGCTCCTCAAGCCAGAGCTCTCACCCTACCTCCTGCCCGCTGCCCCAAGTTCCGACCTCCACGGGACGAAATCCAATGTTTGCCAATGCATATCCTGCAAACCCGATGTCCCGACCAACGGCACTCGGCAGATCCTATGTCGCGAAACCAGACATGTTCGACGGCGACAAGGACAAGTTTGTGTCATGGTTGAGACAAATGACACTTTACTTGGCTGGGTTCCCACAGGAACCGGAGGACGTCCAGAAAATCATCATCACCCTCAACTTCATGAGGGGCAACAACGCCGCTGGACGATTTGCCGACTTATGGGTGCAGCAAAATGCATCTTCTCTCTGCTCCGCCTCTTTCGCAACGTTCGAGAAGGCCATCCGTGACATCTTCCAACCTCATGCCCTTAAACACCAAGCTGAGGAGAAAATCCTCGCCCTCAAACAAGGCAGCAAAGAAACCATTGAAGACTTCTTCACGCGTCTTCACCACCTATGCCTTGAAGCCGAAATGGACATGAGAGTTAATGGATGACTCCTTATCAATATTGTCCGCAAAGGGTTGAGAAATGCCCCGGTGGAGTATGTAGAACGATCCCGCCCCGACCTCCTTGACTGTGAAGACCTCAGTCAATGGGAAAAATGTCTCATTAAGGCCAAGCAGGTCATACATGAGATTAACCAACGAAAAGGGATATCTGGGTCTACAACATCCACTTCCTCCTCCTCTCGTCCTTGGGTGAAAAACCCATCTTCATCATCCGCCCCCGTCGCTGCCTCTTTGGCAGCACCTCATCCAAATACCCCCGGTGTCTTCCCCAGTCAAGGAGCACCAATGGACATCGGAAAGGCCCGTGCGGAAGGACTCTGCTTCAAATGCGGAAAACCGTGGCCTTGTCCCGAACATTTCAAGCCTCACCCTCGTCAGACTAGGGAGATGGACTTTAAGGGTATAAAAATACAATACGTAGATGCCGATGATCTCGTTGCCAAGATGAAGGCAGTCGAGAAGGATTTTGTCCCTGCCCAGTAGATACAGGTCGATCTTCTGGTGTAAACACAGTCTCGTCTTTCTCGAATAAATTCTCTGTTCTTGAAAACGTGTCTGAGACCTCTCCTTTAGTAACTGTTGAGGCTGCTGAGCGCCCGGTTACTATTCTAAAATGGGAATCTCCTAAGGCTAAAGCTACTCTGAGCTCACCTAAAAAGCAAAGATCCAAGAGAAGTGTAGCTGCTGCCGTGCGTGCTCCTTCTCCATCCACAACGTCTGTTGTTGAAGCTGCTGTGCGCTCCAACGGACGTCAACCTTGGATGAACACATTAGACCCATGGTCAATTCAGTGGATTAAAGCA
This sequence comes from Boletus rufocinnamomeus, assembly GCA_038092675.1. Lineage (NCBI taxonomy): Eukaryota > Fungi > Basidiomycota > Agaricomycetes > Boletales > Boletaceae > Boletus > Boletus rufocinnamomeus. Next base: position 21,344 of record JBBPQV010000225.1, read on the forward strand.
GTTGCGGATACCACTGATGCCACCCGGGCTCTAACCCACTTACGATCTTTTGTCCATGAGTCCCACCTCCCAGAAGTCACCCCTTCTTTACTTGCTGACATTCGTTCCTTGTCCCCAGACGAGTCGTTCTTTGTTTTGCGTGACCTTCAACAAAAACCACGCTTTATCAATCGCTCTCTTCGAGGACCCCCCACATCCTCAATCGAACTCCCTGCTTCTTTGACAATGGACGACTCCCGAGTTTTTGAGGTTACTGCCTTAATTGACTCCGGATGTACTGGTTCCACAATTGACCAGTCCTTCGTCGTTGAAAAGGGGGTGAACACTCATAAACTCCCTCATCCAATTCCAGTTTACAACGCCGATGGAACCCTCAATTTGGTTGGAAAAATAGAGGAGTTTGTCACGATCGAACTTCATGTCCTTGATCACAAGGAACAGATCGCTCTTGCGGTCACAAATCTCGGAACCAATATGATCTTCCTTGGGTTTGATTGGTTGAAACACCATAACCCTTTGATTGATTGGAAGTCCGGCAAGGTAGAATTCCAGTGTGAACACGATCATACACCTGGTCTTCTAGATATCGAAGATGATGAGGAGGAGGAATGCATCCGCTTCTCAGAAGGAGAACATCTTTTTCAGCTCGATATCGAACAATATATTCGAGCCTATGAAAATGTTGCCACCAATATAGCTGTCGAACAGTTTAAAAAGGCAGCAAAAGACAAGAAATCCTTCGAAGAAGCAGTTCCTGAATACATCCATGACTACAAAGATGTCTTTGCTAAGGAAAACTTTGACGAATTGCCACCTCGTCGCCCATGGGATCATGTGATTGAACTCCTCCCTGGCGACCACATCATTGATTGCAAGACATACAACCTCTCTCCGGATGAACAAAAGGAACTTGATGCCTTTCTCGAAGAAAACCTCAATTCTGGATGTATATGACCATCAAAATCCTCTTTCACCTCCGCTTTCTTCTTTGTCAAAAAGAAAGATGGCTGCCTTCACCCAGTCCAGAATTATTGAAAGTTGAATGCCATCACGGTTAAAAACTGTTACCCCCTTCCTCTCATCTCCAAACTCATTGATAAGTTGAAGACCGCCAAATACTTCACCAAGTTTGATGTTCGTTGGGGGTACAACAATGTTCACCTTGTAGAAGGTGACAAATGGAAAGCAGCTTTCCGTACCAACAGAGGTCTCTTCAAACCCCTTGTGATGTTCTTTGGATTCACAAATTCCCCCGCCATGTTCCAAACAATGATGAATCATCTCTTCCGCGATCTGATCAATCGCAGAGTTGTAGTAATCTATATGGATGATATTATGATCTTCACAAAAACTCTCGAAGAGCACCGGAAAGTCATGTGCAAAGTTCTCCACATACTACGAGAAAATAAACTTTACCTTCGACATGACAAATGCGACTTCGAAGTTCTTGAGACGGAGTATCTCAGACTCCTTGTCTCTCAAAATGAGATCAAAATGGATCCTGGCAAGGTCGTGGCCATCAAAGATTGGCCTATCCCCACTACCAAGAAGGAGCTTCGTAGCTTCTTGGGTTTCCTCAACTTCTACCGGAGATTCATCAAGGGTTTCTCCACTATTGCCCGTCCTTTGAACGCCTTGACTTCGGTCAAAAAGGATTTTGTGTGGTCCGCCGACTGCCAAAAAGTGTTCGAGGAATTAAAGGAAATCCTAACCACTGCTCCCTCTCTCGCCATGCCCAATGAAACCGATCCTTTCTGCATTGAAACCGACGGATCTGGTATTGGCCTTGATGCAATTCTCTCCCAGCAACAGGATGGACTCTGGTGTCCCATTGCCTACATTTCTCGCTCACTTAACAATGCCGAACGCAACTACCATGCGGTGGATCTCGAAATGCTTGCGATCATGTTTGCATTGAAGGAATGGCGTCATTACCTCCTTGGCGCACATGAAATGTTCGAAATTCTGACTGATCATCGGAATCTTGAATATTTCAAGAAACCTCAGGACCTCTCCCGTTGTCAGGCTCGGTGGCAACAAATCCTTCAGGAGTTTTCCTACACTATCACCCACCGCCCTGGCAAGTCCAACCCCGCCGATCCTCTGTTCCAGAGGTCAGATTATGAAAAGGGGGTAGAGTCTGATAATTCACAACAGATTCTTTTACCTCCTGACGTCTTTGACCCTCTTCACGTTAAAATCCCTGATCGAGCTGCTGCTGTGCGCTCTCTCTCGGATATTCATCCTGACTCAATCAAAGCTGCGATTGCTAAAAACCAGTACAAACAAGAGCAATATGCCAAACAAGGGCTAACCAAAGAAAATTCTGCATGGACTACCAAAGAAGGACTCATTTACTGGAAGGATTTGCTCTATGTTCCAAAAGATCCAACCATCCGTGAATGAATCCTCAAAGAAAATCACGATCACCCTCTCGCTGGCCACCCCAGCGTACGAAGAACTCATGATCTCATCATGCAAAAATATTACTGGCCAACCCTTCGAAAAGACATTGAGTCATACATACTGTATGTCTTGGGATGCGATCGTTGTCAAAAGACCAAACCCAAACACATAGCAGGAAACACTCCACTCAATCCAAATGAAATTCCTACTGCTCCATGGGAAGTAATCTCTATTGATATCGTCGGTCCTCTTCCTGAATCAAATGGAAAGAACGCTATCCTGAACGTGGTAGATCGCTTCTCCAAAATGATTCATCTTTTCCCTATCTCCGATACCATCACTTCTCTCGGTATCGCCAAAATTTACCAAGATCACATATTCAAACTCCACGGCACACCAAAGAAAGTTATCTCCGATCGAGGTCCCCAATTCATTTCGTCATTCATGAGAGATCTCTATACTCTCTTGAAAATCGAAGCCAATCCGTCTACAGCTTACCATCCTCAAACTGACGGACAAACGGAATAAATGAACTCCGAAATTGAACAATACCTTCAGATCTATACCAATCATCGACAAACCGATTGGTCCGAATGGTTACCGCTCACCGAGTTTGCCCATAATCAAAAGACGTCATCAGCAACCAGATACTCCCCCTTTATGCTCAATTATGGACAACAACCTCTCATCAGAGTAGAAAGGAGAAAAGAAGTACGAAATGAATCGGCATTGGACTTTGTTGATTTCATGAAACAAAATCAAACAGATGCCATTTCGGCATTAGAACATGCTGCAGCCGATATGAAGAAATATCACGATCGACATGCATGTGTTCCTAAGGAATACAAACCAGGAGACCTAGTGCTTCTCGACGGAACAAACATCCGTTCTGATTGACTATCAAAGAAGCTCGATGACAAGTGATATGGTCCCTTTAAGGTTTTAGAAAAAGTGGGTAATGGGGCATACAAGTTGAAACTAGACCGTTCCTGGAAAGGAATCCACCCAGTTTTCAACGAATGCCTCCTATGGCCCTACACTCCAGGCGAATTCTCCTCGCAAAAGAAACCCCCTCCACCTCCTCCTGTCGTTGTTCAACAGTTCGACGAACACAAAATTGAGTCAATCATCGATTCTCATGAACAACGAGGAAAAATTGAATACCTCGTCCATTGGAGAGGTTTCCCTCGCGAGGAACATGAATGGAAAAAGGAGTCAGAACTTGGAAATGCCAAAGACACTATCCGGGAATTCCATCACCTTCATCCTACCGCACCTCGACCAAAACCTCAACTTCATCTTCGCCAAAATCATGACCCATACCCATCCGACATTCCCGACCCCTCCTGTTCTTGTCCAATTTGCATTCCTACTCCCTCCTAGGCAACCGCACGGGTACGGGTAACCCGTGCAGGTGGCGAGTACGGGTACCGCTCAGGTATGGGTACGGGTAGTGCCATGCCATATCCATACCCTTACCCGTACCCGTGCCACGGGTTTATTACCTATTATGGTAATTCCAAGGTCAGTCGCAGCTCGCTTATTGTGTTTTTTCGACACTCACCCTCAACTGACGACGGACGATGCAACATGGGCAATGACGGGGAACAACACAGCCATCCTCGCCCTCACCTCACCCTCACTGGCACCTCACCCCCACTCTCAACCAACAAGCCCATGTAGTCACATTTTCCGAGAGAGATGAGCACCCCGGGTTGACAACATCGCCTTCGAAACGATGACCCCACGGCGGGCCCGGGTGTGACTTTTTGCGTGATAGTACAGAAATGGGCGGGCCTGCTGAACTGTCTGGTGAGAAAGTTGAGACGTACGAGTGGGCCCGCTAGGATCTCCTAAGGACTTGTAGCAACAAACGAGCGGGCCCGCTGGGATCTCCTAGGGACTCAGACCGACAAACAGGCGGGCCCGCTGCAACGTGGGGTGAGAGTGTTCACATGTACGAGCGGGCCCACTGGGACCTCCTAAGGACTCACAGCAATAGACGGGCGGGCCCGCTGAAGCATTGTCCTATGATGTTAGCATGGACGAGCGGGCCCGCTGAAATGTCTGGTAAGATTAATCACACATACGAATGGGCCCACTGAAGTGGCTTGCAAGACTATTCATGCTACACACAAGGGGGCCTGCCAGGGGATCACATCCAACATATACTACACACGAGCAGGCCCGCCAGAGGATCACATAGAATTTGTACTACATACGAGCAGGCCCACCAGAGGATCGCATAGGACATATACTACACACGGGTGGGCCCGCCCAGGGGATTGTATCGGGCATGTGCTAGACACGAGCGGGCCCGCCAGAGAATCACATAGGATTTAGAATACACACGAGCAGGCCTGCCAAAGGATCGTAAAGGACATATACTACACACGGGCGGGCCCGCCCAGGGGATTGTATCGGATATATGCTACACACGAGCGGGCCCGCCAGGGGATCACCTAAGACATATGGTACACACGAACGGGCCCGCGAGGTGATCACATTGGGTATATGCTACACACGGGCGGGCCCGCACTGGGGATTCTATCGGATATGTGCTAGACACGAGCGGGCCCGCCAGGGAATCATGTAGGATTTAGAATACACACGAGCGGGCCTGCCAAAGGATCGCATAGGACATATACTACACACAGGCGGGCCCGCCCAGGGGATTGTATCGGATATATGCTAGACACGAGCGGGCCCGCCAGGGGATCACATAGGATTTATAATACACACGAGCGGGCCCACCAGAGGATCGCATAGGACATATACTACACACGGGCGGGCCCACACAGGGGATTGTGTCGGATATATGCTACACACGAGCGGGCCACCGGAGGATCGCATAGGACATATGATACGTACGAGCGGGCCCGCCAGAGGATCGCAAAAGTCATATACTACACACGAGCGGGCCCGCCAGGGGATCACCTAAGACATATGCTACACACGAGCGGGCCTGCCAAAGGATCGCAGAGGACATGTGCTACACACGAGCGGGCCCGCCAGGGGATCACATAGGATTTGTACTACATATGTGCGGCCCGCCAGTGGATGACATAGGATATACACATGAGCGGGCCTGCTATGGCATGCTGCGGCGCATTTATCAAGGGGCGGGCTCGCTGCGAAAAGGGGAAGATTACATCGGATATATTATCGTACTAACTACTACGAGCCTAAATTCATTTTTGCCTGCCGGATGCGAACTTTATCTAGTCGATCACACAGGTTACTCAACTCTCGTTTCAACTTCCGGCCTTCCCTTGACGCCTGTACGAACTTCTGCTCGCAAGATGCGATGGCCTTCAATATGTCCTCATCAAGCCGGCTATGACATGGTATCGGCGTTGAGGAGGCTTTGCAGGCTGCCAAGGTATCTGCAATATATTGCGATTAACATCGATCTCGTCAGATGCGACTGACTTACCAGGTGCGAACTTGTCAGGGATGTCGAAGTCCTCACTGTGAAGGCACTGCTGCTCATCGGCCAAGCAGGTACTGCCTAAGAGAAACAAATGAGTCAGAATGAATATTAGTGAGCGACCTAAACACTTACTCAATGGTTCAAGAGATGAGTGGAATTGCACTGCCTTTTCCACATGGTGATCTGCATCCTGAAATGCCAGCATCTCAGGTGTGAAATCCTGCGGCATTGGCCTGAGATGGTGGGCCTGTGGAGGTGAAGCCGAATGAAGAATGTCATTGTCAGTGGGATGATGTACATAGTCTGGACCACAGTGTTAGAGCAGGGAGAAGTCGGAACAATGGTGAAATACTAGTCACTTACCTGAAATGTCCATCTCCATATCATTGTCATTGGGCTGCATCATGGATGTGCTGCTCGCTGGGTCTTCCAGGGGGATGCCGGTTGAAGTCATTGGCTGGGGCAGTGATGATTTCTTGCCATCAGCCTGACTGCTGTTGTGTGTGATGGTAAGCAAGGGGGTTTCAGCAATGGAACCACTGGAGGAATCGCTGTCATTGGTTGGGCGGAACACAAAATCAATTTCGGCAAGTGCAGTACCCGATCCACTTGCGACTGGAGGGGGCATGACATCATCTTTGTCGTTATCATCATCATCATCCTCATCATCATCCTCATTGTCACTGTCTGGGGCTGGCAGGAAATCCACTTTCGCCAAGCCTGGTTTTCCATGAGAGTATTGAGTGGCGATTGGCACATTTTTTGGAGGCATGTACATTTCAGCTGACACCGAAGTGAGTGTAGGATGTGAAAGAAAAACTGTGAACTGACCTGTTGATGAAAATCTGACTTGGTGGCAATGTGTATCCATGGATGGGAGTGGCAAACTGTACGGAATTAGGGATGTTGGTATTGGAACGCAGCACTGCACCGTCGGCTATTGTGTGGGCATGCTGGTGGGGCTTGGACCATGAGAACTTACTAAATGTTGTTTTTCATTGGGCCCTGATCTTTTCTCCATTGACCACAACACTCTTCCTTACACTCAACAACCACCTCACATCTTTTCCCTGCTTTCATCCTACACACCATGAATGCCAATGACATCCTCAAGAACACCGCTGCCACCATCTTGTCTATCATGACGACCTACATCGTTTGGGCGAAAAAGAGGAACTGGAGGGCCACAATGGAGATCATAGAGAATTCAATGGTGAGTATGCTCCTCATTTGCTCGGAATCTTGGGCTGATGTGCTCACCTTGCGAAGGCGACTGTATGCAGCATGGTCCATCTAGCTGACCACATACCCGATCTCCTCATCGCCATCAACGAATATTGGCCCATGGAACCATTGGTCTGGCTGGACTGGCAACGTATTGCAAGGTGTGGTCCAATGGACCTTCCTAACCATCCGTGGAGGAAGCGCCTGGACATCCAGACGGTCCACTTGTGGGATGAAGCAGTGAGTGAGGGCAGTGAGTTGTTGTCGCCGAAAATACAGAAGATTGAGGTGGAAGAGGATATTGTGATGGGTGTGGCTGAGGACGGTGTGGATGAGGAAGATGCGGAGGATGAGGCAAAGGTGAGGAGGTGGAGGGAGAAGGTTGAGGGGAAGAAGAAGGCAAGGGCAGAAGAAGAGGAGGACGAAGCAAATGCGAGAAAGCGGAGGGAGAAGGTTGAGGGGAAGAAGAAAGCAAGGGCGGAAGAAGAGGAGGAGCACAGACGTCCTGTCACGTGCAAACAGCTCTGGGCAATGCGGGTGCCATGGGGCAACACCAGCGTAGCAAGGTCAAATGCGGAGGTGAGTGACGATGAAGACAGGGAGGACAAGGACAAGGACGAGGGAGAAGAAGACAGTGATTGCGCAGATCTGCCTGCCAAGCCACGTCCCTCGAAGAACATGCACAAGTCCATACCACCCCCTTCATCCTCACCTGCTCCATCCTCATTCTGCCATACCACATTGCCGTCATCTGCGCTGCCATGCTCTACTTGCGTGGGTAAGCGCATCGATTGCATCCCCAATGCAACAGGTGCATGCAAGGGCTGTCACATCAGCAAGAAGCGGTGTGACCATGCAGCTGGAAAGTGGGGATGGTCAGTTTCCGCCTGTGATCGCAAGCTCGCCAATGCTCCGCATCACCACCCACTGTGAAAAGAGCACGGGCAAAATTGCAAAGTTGGCCTCGCCCAATTCTCCCTTCAGTCACCATCAAACATAAGTTTGCCTAGCACTCAATAGGCACTACTAACGACCCGTTGAATAGGAATTCCCCTGGACCCACCCGCTGGGCCATTGAAGGCACCCTCCACCACCACATACACCAAATGCATCCCAACGGTGCTTATCAAACATAAGTTCTCTATTTGCTCGGCATACTGGTACTCATTGGATAAGAAATAGGGTCAGCCTTGAAGACAACTGCGGTCCTTGCTGATCCACCATGCGACATGGCCAATATGCAAGATCACCCCGCTCGCAAACCCTGATCACGCTCCCACGCCCCTGGTGCCCCTGTCCCTGCTGCTGTGGCAGGACCCAGCAAGCCATCTGTGGTCGGTCCCCGGCCTGGTGCAGGGTATATGCTGCAGGGTCAGGGCCTGGTCTCAATGGAGGCTCACCAAGCGCTATTGCGCGCATTCGAGAAGGTCATGGCGTGGGTGGAAGTCCTGGAGGAGACAGTTGCGTCATATTCGCAGGTGGCAGAAACATTGCGACAGTATGTGTCAGGATCACTGCCAACAGAGGCAAATACTCACCTCACTGTTACCTTTAGGCACCTCTCCCCAGATGTGCCAATGCCATCACTTGTGTGCCAAGAGCGCATCCCATCCCCATTGGCAGTGGATCACAGTGAAGTATGTGCAGAGTCCTCGCGCACCATCGCACCTCCTGTGCCCTCCCTGACCATTGCGCTTCAACAG
>JBBPQV010000226.1:0-30002 GCA_038092675.1 Boletus rufocinnamomeus
CACGACTTTCCAGCACGACCCCCCAACGACTCTTCCGCTCCCCCACAGGCACAAGATAACCCAAACGACAACCACTCGCGGCCCATGCCTCCCTCATCTCAGTCTCATACCCGTACTTCCTCCTTCTTCTCCTTTCGCAGCAAACACCACCAAGAATCCCAACAAGATTCCTCTCCTAACGTTGCCACAGCTGCCCTTCACAACAGACACCCCAGCAACCCAAACGGTACCCCGCCAACCGACTTTGGTGGCCCTGCACCCCAGATGGGTCAATCCAAGTCGCTCGGTCCAACGAGATCCCCCACAGACCAGCAACTGGACCCCCAGCAGCCAGCCGCGATCCGTCGGTCATCGTTAGTCGGTGGACAGCCAGCTCCGGCACCACTTCACCCTGAAATTCGCTCTGTCGTCCAATTGACCCTTGCCCATGCCCGCAAGGTGTACTTTTCCGGCCCTCTCGTAAAGCGCCTTGAGAGGCAGCCTGATGGTCAACGGCCACTCAAGGACGACGGTTGGGTTGAAGTCTGGGCACAGCTCGGCGGGACAACCCTCAGTATATGGGATATGCGTGAGGTAGAAGAAGCGAATAAGCAAGGCAGGGAGGTCCCCCCAACGTATTACAACACAACGGATGCCGTGCGTTTCCACTTTCTAATGGCTGCGTGCTTGATTAAACCATGATCACAGTTTGTTCAGGTTCTCGGTTCTATCACTGTTCCCGCTACGGATAACCAGCCTCCGAAAAAATTCACCAATGTGCTTACCCTCAATACTGCTGGCTCAAATCTCTTGTTATTCAGTTGTCAATCAACTCCAGCTTTGATATCATGGGCAACCGCACTTCGGCTGTCTGCTTGGGAAAAGTCGCGACTTGAGGAGATATACACGGCCCATCTGATACGAATAACTTTGCCTGGTGGTACGGTTCACTTTGTTCAGCGCTGTCAAACATTCAAGTAACGAAATCATTTTCATAGGCAGGGACACGCACTCCACTCTACAGCGCGGCCGCATGGAAGGCTGGGTACGCATTCGGGTTGCTGGGCAAACTGACTGGAAACGCATGTGGATGGTGGTGTCTGCCGCATCACAATCGGAGGTTCCTGCTGCACCATATGGTGACATTCGCAAGAAGCGCATGTCCAGTCTCTTTTCGCGGGACCAGAGTGAGGATCTGCCACCGCGTCCTATACTGTCACTCTACGCATCGTCGAAGCCGAAGGACAAGAAAAAGGCTTTACTGACGCTCAAGGACATGACTCAGGCATTTGCGGTGTATCCCGAGCGCCCAGAGCTGATCAATCGGAGCACGTTGATGAAACTGGAAGGTTTGCTTGGCGACGAAGAGACGGCGGGTGGTATGAGAGGACGGGAAGGATGGTTGCTCGTCATGCCAGAGCTTGAGGCCGGAAATACACAAGCGTCAGAGATGTTGAAGTGGCTTGTTGGTACGTGTTCTCGTTTTCATGCGCATTCACCAGCTGACACTGGTCTCAGCGCTCCATGATGCTTTTGAACTCTACGGACGACCTAAATCCTATACCTGGGACCCTCGGGATCCAGTATCAATGATGTTCGCTTATCCCGTCGGGCCTGCTCGAGATGTAAGAGTCCCCCTGGTCCCCGTAACTTTAATCTAAAGTGTGATTCAAGCTTCTCTTCCTGGACAGAGAGCTCGCAGAAACAGTGGATCCAAGGGATGATCGCACGTCAACTATTCGCTCTCGTTTATTGAACGTGTTGCACGAGCGAATGCCTCAAATTGATCCTCAGTCACGACCGGATGTTGCCCCTACCCTCGCTCCCTTGACGTTGGGGACAGAGCCCTCTCAGCAGCACCCTCTACCCGCACCTCCGGCTACTCAGACGGTGGAACAATCCCTGCGACTTCCACAGTTACCCACTCTGAACTTCGACAGCTCTTCCTCACAAGCTCAAGCTCAATCTCGTCCTGTCGATCCAACTATTGGTCGTGCATTGACACCTATCACGGAGCTGAACAGTGCTCATGAGACCGCGAATGACTTGGCGCGCGTACCGGGCCCTTCCCTGTCAACTGATCAGTCTCACGGATCTCAGCAACACGCTTCAGAGTCAGATGAGAACGAACCTCTTGCAAAGTTTATGGCAGGCGCTGTCTCCTTCATACACGAGAATGAAGAGAGTGGTTCGATACTCGGCCGGCCTATCGCGTCAAGTCCCCCTCCCACGAGCGGAACGTCTCGCAAGCATAGTGGGGACTCTTTTGGAAAGGGTACCAGTTCTCGTCCAGATTCGAAGTTGTCGCCGAGTGCAGAGAATGCTATGACAAAATCACAAGAGATGTCTGGCTCCGGTGGAGGTGTTGCAGAAGTCATGGGGATCAAGTTACCCTTTTCGCCATTGACTTCGCCCGAATCACCTTCGTTCTCGACGAATTCGAGCATGTCGTTGCGCTCACCAACTCCCGGAAACCAAGGACTTGTCCACCAGTCGCCTGGACCTCCCGGCTCGCCTGGGAAGTCATCAAGATCTCCTCCTAGCTCTCCATCTTACTCGATTTTGACGTCCCCCCATTCCTTGTTTGAAAAGGATCTACCCTCTATTCAAGCCCTGCAGGCTACTCAACCCTTGGCCTCTCCACCCTCAAGGTCGCTGATGCGCAGCGCCTCGAGTACACTTCCCCCTGTTCCTGATAAACCTATCTCACCGTCTCCGCCGTCACTGTCTTCAACACCTGCTTCAAAACTTACACCAGTACCCGCGCTCGCAGACCCTCAGAACGTATTCACAGATGCACTTTTCTTCATGCAGCAACTCGACGAAAAGCCGGCCCCCCCTCGCCGCGTCCCCACGACTATCTCCGAAAATTCAGATTCCACTTCTATATCAGAACCTGGTCGACCAGTGCACACACCTCTCTCAGGAGCGGCTTCTCCTTCCCCACCCGCACGAAGCGGCCCAGACCGCTCGCTTAGCGGTTCCCGGCTTGCGTTTGGCCGTAAGCCTTCTGGTGCACGTGCTCTCACAGGTAGCGGCGCTAGCCGAGTACTAAATCAAGATGCCTCATCGGTTTCTTCACCTGAGCACGAACAACTTCGCAGGCTACCCGACAGCGACACTGACACCATGTCCGACCACGCTGAGCTCGAGGCCACGCCGGCACCGAAGAAGGTTCAACTGGACGACGTGAACGTGGATGCGCTCGCTGCGTTGTCGTTCTTAGACGCTGGCGCGGAGTCCACTCCTGCACCTGCAAAACAGCCCACGGCGAGCACGTCCGCAGAGGACGCTACAAGGCCACCACCTCCACGCCCTGAGCCATCGCCACAACCAGCAGAGAGCTCGTCAGCTGCTGGGAGCTCAGAGAACGCTGGGCAGTACAAATCCACATTCGCACCATCAAAACAGGCTGTGCAACGCAAGGCAAGACTACAGGCACAACAAGCGGCCCATCAGGCTGCGGTTCACAGGCCTGGGAGAGCGAATGGGAAGCGTGGGTCAACTGCAAGAGTATCAGGGTGGAATGAAACCAGCGACGAGGACGAAGAGGAGGAGGAAGAAGAAGAGGAAGAGGAGGAAGAGGATGCCGATTCCGACGATGAACCCTCGGCTACAGGTAGCAAACAGCCTTCTCAAGCGTCCGTTCATGCACCCAATCCCGCGCCCGCACCAATCAGCGTCGCGCCCATTCGACCTCTCCGGCCACAGAGTCGTACACAATCGCCAGCCGAGGTTGCGACTGCAACTGACGCTAACCCATTTGCTCAATTGCGGCACCCCCGTGGTCTTCCGCCTGTCCCGAGACCGCAAACACAAGGTGATTTTAGTTTTCATTCCGTGATCTTGAACTAATGAATCCAAGCAGGTGCACCTGGCGCTCACGATGACCACCTCAGCGGCACGCCTCCTCAACGACGGTTCGTCAGTGATCAACGTTCGCGGACCCCCGACGAAGGTGCTCCAACTCGTCGTCTTTCCGATCTCCCTCAGCAGCAGCAGCCGGCGCCGCGACACAGTATCTGGACGCAAGTGCTTGATGCTAGTCGTCAGCCTGGAACGTATCAGTCACCTCCGGAGGCAGCTCCCCAGCCACAGAGAGATACCTTTATACAGCTCGATCCCACATCTCACAGCATGACCAAAGCGTTCACCCCGCACGGTTTACTCTCTGCAGGCATGCAAGACAAACAAGACCGTTCTGCAAAACGACAGGAGGAATTTGCACGCGAGACTGGCGCATCTTTGATCAACGTTCCAAACAAACCCCCACCGCCACAGACTGGTCTCCTTGGTGCAATCACTGCACACGAACGTGAACGCAAGCGTGACGGTGGTGTCGGTGCAGCCTTGACGGAACGTGAACGAGAGAAGAGACTTGCCGAAGACCGCCAGCGGAAACTGGATGAATTCCAACGTCAACAATTAGAGATGGCTCAGTCTGGCATGTTCGGCGGTCAATTCCCGATGGGCATGAATCCTATGATGGGAAATCCGATGATGAACCAGATGATGCCGATGAATCCAATGATGACTGGGGCGGGCCCCATGATGCCACCAGCCAACCCGATGATGACAGGAGGATTCATGGGGTACCAGAACATGATGCCTGGCTATGGTGGTCAACCGTACATGTTTGCGGCACAGCAGGCAGCCCAAGCAGCCTATCAACAAGCTATGATGGCGTTCTCGTCCGGTGGCGATGGTATGCATGGCCCATCACCTATGACTCCCATGATGACAGGAGGTGGAATGGGTTTTGATCCTCGGATGTCAATGATGGGCATGCCGATGATGAGTCCCGGGATGCCGATGGGTGGTATGGGTGGTGGTATGAGTGGTGGTGGTATGAGTGGTGGTGGTATGAGTGGTGGTGGTATGGGTGGTGGTATGGGTATGATGGGAGGTATGGGCGGTATGGGAATGCAGATGACAGGTGCTTCTGCCTTTGATGCACGATTCTCGCCTTCCGCTATGGAGGAGTTACGGCCGCCTGGTGCTCTCGGCGGTCAATCTCGCCCCGGCAATTACTCGTCGCGCAATAGCTCCGCCGGACAAGGATCCCCAGCTGGACCACGTCCCGTGGATGCGTCGCGTGACAGCCCTAAAAACTGAATGATCGTTGCTTTCGTGGCGCGTGGACTATGCTTTCGTGTTGTCCCGTTTCAGTGTTTCCGCGACCTTGCTTGCTTGTTTTCGTCCGGTATCACGTTTGGCGTTTTCAGTATCCCGGACGTTTACGTTTAGGGCCCATCTCAGTCTAATTTCTGCATTATGTCGTATCATGCCCGTGGTTGGTTCTGTCGTAGTGGCATTTTTATGCATGCACAAATTGTTATGATGCCGGATCCGAGATGCGACTTCGGCTTGACTCATTCGCTCAACTACCACCAATGTACTGAGACTCATCGAGCACACCAACGCTCACTCATGAAGCAAAATGGGTGTCAAGTCTCTCTGGAGTCTTCTCGCACCCGTTGGCCGTCCAGTTCCGTGCGTGCGTCATATCTCACAGGGGTATACCACACTCAGACAGCGTTCAAAGGCTTGAAACCATCGAGGGAAAGGCCCTCGCGATCGACTCGAGCATATGGATCTACCAATTCCAAGCCACCATGCGCGACAAGGAGGGTCGCGCCCTCGTGAACGCGCACGTCGTGGGCTTTCTTCGTCGTATATGCAAGCTTCTATTCTACGGCATCCGTCCAGTGTTTGTCTTTGACGGCGGTGTGCCGGCGATGAAGCGAAACACGATCGTGAGTGGCCCGCGTGCTCCCCCCCCTTTTGACGCGTACTTGTTTGACATTGGCTTTTCCCGGATAGTCGGAGCGCAAGAAGAAGAAGAGCGGGGCGGCTGCGAGTCATGCCAAGATTGCGGAGAGGCTTCTTGCAGCACAGCTGAGACGCGAAGCGCTCGTTCATGCTCCCCAGTACGCACTGCATATTTGGTGTCTGGACCCGTTACTCACGCGGGTGAGCCAGTCCACCCTCGTCCAAGGGCAAACGAAAGGTGCCTTCGGGTCCCGTCGTTCTCGACGAGAACGTGGTGTATCTCGAGGATATCACCGGTCCCGTGGTCAAGACGCCCGCGAAGAAGACAGACGAGGTAGTTTCACCACCGTCCACAAAGAAGAACCGGTTCCATGACCACGACCCGTACAAATTGCCCGAGGTTAACATGGAGGAACAAGTTGCGAAAGCGACACGAACGCATGCGCCAGATCCTCGTTTAGCCACGGAGGAAGAATTACGCACGTTCATCGAGGAAATGCGTCCAGAAGACTTCGACGTCGCGTCACCCGCTTTTCGCGAGCTTCCGACGGAAGTGCAATATGAGATCGTTGGGGATCTTCGTTTGAAGTCGAGACAGACGTCATATAAACGTTTACAGAACATGTTAAGGAAAGCCGCTACCCCGATGGACTTTTCCAGGCAGCAGATCAAGAATCTTCAACAACGTAATGCGCTTACACAGCAGCTTCTGATGACGACAGACAGCATCGGCAAGGCCCACATCACCATTCCTGTTCGTATTGCCAGTGAACGCAACAGGGAGTATCTCCTTATCAAGAATGAAGGAGCAGATGGAGGTTGGGTTCTAGGTATCCGAGATGAAGGCACCCGGACAAAACCCATTGAGATAGACCAAGATACTCGGGTTCCCCCGAACGACGGCGACAGTGATAGTGACATGGAGATGGAGGAAGTCAGCATGTATGACACCAAATGTTTGCTACGCGATGTACTGACAAGGTTTCATAGACCAAGTGCTGCTCCATTTGATCCAGACCTTCGGGAGTACCAGCAAACCATGGCCTTGTCTGCAATTAGCAAGCGATCGCAGAAGGGTACGGTGTCCCGGTCAGCACAGCACCGCGTCAAGCCACAGCCGTTGTTTGACATAGATGACGACGACGAGCTACCTCGGTTTCGCCCTCCAGAGTCTGATGAAGAAGACTCTGAACTTGCTACAGCCATACAGGCTTCACTCGATTCTGAACGCTCGATGGCTCAAGCAAACTTGCATTCAGCAAAGCCTTCGTCTAGCCAGAGCGTACTTCAGCCACCACAATCCACTGAAGAGTCTCTTGGTCGCAGTTCGCTAGCTACAGTTCCTTCTGCGCGTCTCGGTTCATATGGTGATGATGATGATGATGATGATGATTTGTACGCATCTCCCTCTCGAATGGAGACAGCATTTTCCATTGCGGGTGTTGGTCCTCCACGCTGGACTCCTTCAGGAAGCGCTCAACAGAATACTCAATCATCATTCTTTGGAACGCCGTCATTGTTATTACATCAAAAGATCTCCGTACACCCATCTTCAGCGCTACCCCCCAACAAGGACAGGACGGTGGCTATCAATGCCGCAAGGTCATTGGAAGAGCCTCCGCTGTCATCGCTCTCAAAACCATTACCTCCGTCTCCTGAACTTGACAGGACTTCTCCGGTCCATCTCGCTGACGGTGCCGAGGAGTCAGACGTTGATGACGACATGGAAGAAATAGTCATGATTCCGTCCAGTGTTCTCCCTCCAGCACTATCTCCACCTACGTCTATGAACGGAGACAACCGCGAAGACTATGCACAGGAATCAGACTCTCGCGCATCACTCGATCTGGCCCCAGCATCATCTCCGGGGCCAACGGTATTGTCTCCCACAGCCCATGCGCCAGAAGAGGACAGCGACCACTCAGCCATTGAGTGGTCCCGATCACCTTCCCCCATCGGTGAACCTTCAACAACCGATGTATCCGCTGTTGGACGCCGAGCGGAGAAGGAAGAAAGTTGGGACGCTGCGCAGGAGATGGATCCTCATCAAGAAGCGGGAGAATTTGCCCGGTTCGTCTCTCAGATGAAGGGGGAGGACTTGGACACCGTCAGGGACGAGATCGATGAAGAGATTCGGGAACTAAATCGTCAAAAGAAAGCGGCAATTCGCGATTCAGAAGATATCACACAGCATATGATCTCCCAGATTATGGTACGCGTTCGTTCCGATGTCCGCCAGTCTTTGGGATTCTGATCGATCCAGCTCATGTTGCGCCTATTTGGTATCCCGTATATCACCGCCCCGATGGAAGCGGAGGCACAATGCGCTGAACTTGTGTCCTTGGGATTGGTGGATGGCATTATCACCGATGATTCTGACGTGTTCCTCTTTGGAGGAATGCGGGTCTACAAGAACATGTTCAACCAATCCAAGACGGTTGAGTGCTTTTTACTGTCTGACCTGGCTCGAGAGCTTGGCCTCGAACGGGATACCCTTGTCCGCTTGGCGTATCTACTGGGTAGTGATTACGTGGAGGGGTTGTCCGAAGTTGGTCCAGTTGTGGCTATGGAACTTATGAAAGAGTTTCCAGGGGAAGACGGGCTTCATAAATTCAAGGTTTGGTGGACAAAGGTTCAAAGCGGACGGGACCGAGAGGAGGACAATAACACCAAGTTCAGAAAGCGATTTGTACGTTCTCGCGCTGAAAATTTCCTGTGGGTCTACGTCTGACAAGTTTGGCCGACGGCAGAAAAAGAAGTTCAGGGATCTCTATCTTCCGGCGGAGTGGCCTAATCCCCTCGTTGCAAGTTTCTCAGCCACACTGTTCATTTTGACCCCAACTTAGAGTGTTCGCTTTACAGAGAGATGCTTACTACCATCCTACTGTCGATTCGTCCGAGGAACCCTTCAAGTGGGGGATGCCTGACCTTGATGCCCTTCGGAGGTGCGTGACTTTTAGCCAGAAGAAGTGCACATACTCATCATTCATGAATCTAGCTTCCTGCATGAAGAATTGAACTGGAACGAGACCAAGGTTGATGATCTACTACTACCGATCATCCAAAAAATGAGCCGGCGTAATCAAGTAAGATTTTCCATGCTAGTGTGGGGATCGTTTACGAGTTGATGACCACAAGGCTACTTCCGCGAACCGACAAGGAAGTCTGAATGCCTTCTTGGAAGTAGAAGCTGGGGCTGGATCATATGCGCCTCGAAGACGGCAAGCGTACGCCAGCAAGCGATTGCAACAGGTGGTTTCCGATTTTAGGAAAGAGCGGGCAAAAATGCAAGGCCGAAAGTCGGGGTCTCCTGCGCCGCGATCCCAAGATGGCGATTTTGCACCCGAGGCTGAAACAGGGCCATCAAAGAAGCGTCGCAGGACAACAACATCTGACAAAGGGAGGAAGGGTCCGAAGAGGGCTACTGTGGGGCGTAAACTCGATAAAGGCATAATAACAGCATCCACAGAGGAGGAGAGTATGGATGACGGAGACGATCTTCAAGGAGCTGGTCTAATTCCATCAGAACCTCTTGGAGTTCGACTGCGCCCTCGAGCGGAGCCTAAAAAGAAAATGGATGCAGGTCTTGCCGAAGATTCGTCATGACATCTACAGATCAACTTTGGGAGTTGATATGTTGGTTCATAACGGTCAATATATACATTTTGAATCGGGTGGGGGCTATCTGAATCTGACAGCGACTAGCCGTTTCCATCTTGTGTCAGGTCGGACGCGAACGTAGCGATAAGAGTTGATGACCACGTCCAAACCCTCATTTTCCAGGGAGCTCTTAAGAAGTTCTCCGTTTCGACGGAGGCAAATAATATGTATCCACGGCAAGGTACGCGTAGTACTACACAGCCTACTCTTCGTCATCTTCGGTCTCTTCCCTCGCCTGGGTGAATGGTAAATTGTTGACCCGAAATTTTCATGGTATGTGGCACACCTTGTTCTCTTCCGCTCCGCCAAGCTCCTTGACGAGGCCGGAGAATGGATACTCCCGAGGCACGGTGGGTCTCTCTGGCAGCAGCACAAATTTGCACAGGAAACCAAAGCCAACGAAAGCAGAAGCCGCTAGGGTAAATTGGAACAAAGCTGTCCGAGGTGGTACAACCGAAATGTCCGGGCCCCACATGGACAAAACCTCTTCACACTCCGGAACCTAGCGGACATATGGTCAGTTACCGGGCGGGTCACCACAATCCGCATGGAACATGGGAGCACTGACGGGGTCACCAAAGTTCCGCCTCATTTGAGGGTCCCACCAGCCTCTTGGCGGAAGGGTTTGGCTCGACTGCCATGGCAGCTCTGGATAGTCGCCAAGCTGTGGATCTTTTTCCTGAGTGGTTGAAGTGGAGGCAGCCCTGTGCCAGCGGAGGGGTTTCGCAGAGTTGAGAGGCCGATGTCTGGTTGCAGCGGAGAGCGTGCACTTTGTGAGGCGCACCATTAGGTAGTCGGCGTTTGGAATGAGGACGGTCGAAATGCCAGCAACAAGGCGCGATCTCTGCCGAACGAGACCCCGGAAAACCACACCCGTAATGACAGAGACCCCGAACAGTGTGATGGAGTGGCAGTTAATGAAACGACACCCCGGCGTGCCAAGTTTTGGTGACCCTGCCAGACGTGCTTGTATAAAGTCTTCCGCCAACAGAACTTGCGGGCATCAATGCAGTGCGTGCTGCAAAATTTCGCGGGCGATCGCTTACCCCACCATATCTACTAGGAAGTTACCCCTTCGCGTTAGGCCCTTATTACGGGCCGTTATATAGCATCGATTTGGCGCGCCTCGTTCGCTCAATTGCTTACCCGGTCGTGCGTAATGTCCTCGCTTTTAAATGACCCCGGTCCGTCATTCCAACTCATGTTTTGCTCCCCACAGTCTGTTTCATGCGCTTGCTGTTGACCCCACCATGGCCATTGTGATCACTTCCCATATCAAGGACGTCGATAGTCGGCTGCCTGGAGCGCAAAAGCCTCGACGTCCCGCAGGTGAAATCATTTCCCCGCTCACCTATACCAACGACCTTGTAAATTTGTGAGTCGAGACACCTCATTCGCTCCCCGTTCACGACGCGCTAACTTCACCGTTCGTTAGTGACCATTGGGACCACATGTTCATAACAAATTGCTGTAAACGTTTGACTCTCCACACCTTCGACGGACCCCCGTCGACTATCCTCGACCTCGGCTGCGGTCGTGGCCTTTGGGCCATCGAGGCTGGTAAACAGTGGCAGGCGCGTCTGATCTCATACGAGCCGTGTACCTCTACTGACCGTGAGTTTTCAGGGTAGTATGATCGTGGGCTTCGACGCGGACCCGGTACAGCCCAAGCTCAGTTTACTAGACAAAAGCTTATCACGCAGGCTGAAGTGGGTCACTGGCAACCTGTACGTACTGTTCTCAATCGTCTGTTCCAGACGTCTTGCTTATGCAACTCTGTCAGACTCGAGGGACTGCCGTTTCGCGACGGTCAGTTTGAATTCGTAAGGATGGTCCGTATGGGCCTCCACATCCCAGAAGATGAGGTGAGCGGTGCCACGTTGTCAGGCCGCTGCCTAATATGTTGCTTATGAATTGTTTTCCGCAATTATCAGTGGGGATACGTACTCGCGGTAATTGTAGCGTTATGTTGTTATCTCTCGTAACTCATTGTCCTTGTCGTTTTTTTCAGGAAATCTCGCGCGTGCTAAGCCCAAACGGCGTATTAGAGGTGTGAAATGACCGTTTACACATCAAAGCCGTTCATTCTAACCCGCAGCGCAAGATTATCGAAGAAGATCTTATATTCCCATCCCAGGCCTCGCCATGTTCGAGCGTAACGCCCGTGAGCAGGCGATCATCCGGGAACAGTTCACCTCGAAGCTCCAATACCGCGGTATCAAATCGTATCCCATTTACAAGGTCGGATTCCCTGATCACCGGTACCGGCTTGCTGTCCGACTCGTCGTTGTCATCACTTTCGCTCGCAATGCGTGGCTCAGATTTCAAATACCTATCACCTCCTGACCCTCGAGATCACTCTAGGCTCAGGCGCGCATGGGAAGAAATGTTGAGCGCCCGTTTCCTCACACCGAACCTTGTCTCCATCCTCCCATTTCATCTCGGCGCATGGTTTCGCGACATTCGAACCCATCCACCTTTCGAAGTTGCTCTTCCACCGAGCTCGTCGCGCAAACGGAGCACTCAGCCGACCGCTGGACTACCTGATCTTATTGATCCAGATACTTTATTCGAGCTCCGACCTTTGTCGTCACTCACCCTCCAAGAGTTGGAGGATGACAGCACGTGTTCGCCCAGCCGGAAATCTTCCCACAGGGTTGTGTCATTATGGGCTCCCATGCACTTATCGCGGACGGTTCGGACTATTGCAGCGTGCAAGCAATCGATATGGCATGCTTACGAGAAACTTTATGGGAACGATCCGTCGATACCTTCGCTCGTGAGATCAGCCCAAGAGAAGTATCTCAGGAAGCATTTTGATCAAGCTCAATCTACGACGAATCCACTCCGCGATTATTTTGAACACGACTGGATCAACTGGGAAAGGTAAGCGCTATTTCCCTCAGATTCCACTTCTCGAAACTAACTGTGGGCGCATTCAAGGGATATGGCTGATCGCTCCTCTGTACGAGGAAGCATTCGATCCGAATTGAGTTGGAATGAACCACTTGGAAAAGCCCCGGAGTGGCGCAGTTGGTTCAACTCCTTACCACCAAGCGACGAGACTGAACACGAAGAGAAGCTCGAACTGTGTAGGAGATTGCGCGGATTCGTATGCTTCAAAGATGACATGGCAGTGACGAATGGAGGCCTTCGATGATCCAATTATACCTACTAGTGATGATTGATACCTGGGACGAAGACTCGGCCGAAACGAACGCATATTTAGAAGGCACACTCTAGGGCATGATACCATTACCAAGCTGTATAGTAGTCTGTTTGCAAGGCATATTCACGCGTGACTGGCATCGCAAGCGTGCGGGTAATAGACGGCCAAAGTGCCGGCTCATCCTGAACGAGGAGACTTACCAAATCAAGTTTGCCTTCGGCCGCTGCTAACGCGATCGCAGAGCCCTTTGTACTCTTCTGCACGATCACTTTTTTTTTGCATATCCCAGCCTCTTTGACGTAGATAACCATGGCTGAAGCCCCCAAACCAGCTGAGAAACCGCGATTGATATCGGAAGCTGATATCACCAAATATAAAGTATGCCCAGACTGTTTATCGTACACTGATGGTGTCATCAGGAGCTCTGATCATTATGACTGGATTTCTTAGGCCGCTGGCGACATCGTAAACGATGTCATGAAAAAACTCATCGCTCTCTCTATCGAGGGGGCAAAGATCATCGATCTTTGCGTTGAGGGGGACAAGCTGCTCGAAGAGGCAACTGGGGGTGTGTACAACAAGCCCGTCAAGGGCGTCAAGGTCTCCAAAGGTACGAAAAATACCGTTTTCTCTCATCCCATGTATTCTCATCAAGCGGATTGTGTAGGCATCGCCTTCCCGACGTGTATTTCTGTCAACAACGCCGTCGCCCATTTTTCCCCTCTTGCGTACGTTTCCGTACCCCCCGGCCCATTTTGAGCTCTTTGACTGAATAGATCACGCCACGATTGTAGCTCAGATTCCCTCGCTTCCCAAGTATTGGGTAAAGACGACGTTGTGAAGCTCCACATCGGAGCGCACATCGACGGGTTTGCGGCGATCAGCGCAGAAACGATCGTCGTTGGTGCAAGCGAACAAAATCCTGTGACGGGAAGACGTGCCGATGTACTCAAGGCAGCTTGGCATGCTGCCGAGGCCGCGCTGAGAGTGGTGAAAGTTGGGAACAAAAACTGGGCAGTGACGGACGCGGTCGCAAAAGTGGCTGCCGCTTGGGACTGTAAACCGGTCGAAGGTGTGTGATGACCGGACCATCGTGACTGGAGAGCCGTGTTCATCTTGTTGAATAGGGATGCTCTCATGTCAACAGACTCAAAATGTGATAGATGGGAAGAAGCGAATTATCCTGAACCCGACTGAAGTTCAGAGAAGGGACACCGAGACGATTACATTTGCAGAGGATGAAGTGTATGGTATCGATATTCTCGTATCATCAGGGGAGGACGGAAAGGTATGCTTGAGCAATCATCGGAGAGCGATCAGGTCCTAATTGTGATATCTCAAGGCACGGGTAGAAGACTCGAGGACGTCTATTTATCAAAAGGAAGGGGCCGTCACGTATCAATTAAAACTAAAGAATTCTCGTGCAGTGTTTTCTGAGATGCAGAAGAAGGCTGGCGCATTCCCGATCAACATTCGTGTCCTAGAGGATGAGAAGAGGGCCCGTCTTGGCCTCCAAGAGGCCGTCTCTCATGGTCTCGTGAAACCATACGAGGTGGTGTAAGTGACAATACTTTCGGTTAATATGTCGCCTTCCTGATAACCTTTCGCCAGTTATACACCTGGGAACACGTTTGTGGCTGCATTCCATTTCACTATCGCCCTCCTCCCTGCTGGTCCCTTGTTGATCACCCACCCACCTATTTGGTACAAATCAGAGCTAGTCAAGACCGAGAAAGAGCTGGAAGATGAGGAGCTCAAGAGTTTGTTGACAAAGCCACTGCGAGAGAACAAGAAGAAACTTAAGAAGGCAGAGAATGCAGAGGCCTAAGCTAAGCGATTAGACGATAGATAATTGCACGCTATTTGTCGATCGACGGGTTGTGATTGTACGAAACATTGAATCGAAATACTTGACCCCCCTACTACTTGGACTCTGACGTCCCTGGAGTCTCCGTCACCGGTTCCTTGCTGGCCTGTTCGCCAAATTCCCCAATCGTTCGAACGACGAGATCGACGTTCTCCAAAAATCCATTGACTGCTAAACGTGCTAAGCGGATGGTTAACGTCTGAAACGTCCTGTGATGCCGTCGAGCGTCAGGAGCGCGAACCGAAGCACAGGAACGTAAGACTGACGCGATTAGCTCGTCGCCTTCCACCGTCAACGTCCGCTTGACAGCGTCCTTTTGTAGTTCAGCGTCGACGTCGATGACTTGCTTTGCGATCGTGGCGTGCTTGTTACTCGCGAACGGGATATGAACGGTCCTAGAACGGGTTAGGTATGGATAATAACATAAAAAACGGACGATCGGGCGAGGGTGAAGAGTACTCACACAGTGTGCCATGCTGCGTCAGACATGGTGGTGGTGGATGAACCGATGATGATCAAGTCGCATCGCAAGTACTATCGGCGTCTCGGTCAAAGGTCTCGGATCGGTCTCGGAAAATATAGCTATTACTGAAATATTGATCCTCCATACACCGTACCCGACGTTCAAACGCAAGGCGACATCTGGTACATACTAGAAGACGCTCGACTCTCGATTGATTGTCTCCTCAAGATCTATAACATCTGTGCGTACACGTTTCGATAGGGTGTTTTTTGGGTACGCTAGCCTACTACGGTTCCGGTCCCGACTCCCGGAAACTGAATTGACGTCTTAACCGATTCATTCAGAGTTGCGGCGTTGAACATTGAATATGGAATACTGAATAAACAGACTCCAGCAGCTGTAGGCGGTCATCGCGATCAAGAGTTCCACTGTCGAGCTACTCAGTGACGTATCAAGTTTCGAATTTACCCCTTGGAGCGTTTGGAGGTGCCTGTCGCATCTCAGCTCGCAGACACCGTCACAAGAGTTCACAAGTCCCCGCACCGTGGTTGCGCAGTCCCCCGGTTTCCGTAGGCACCAGGTACACCCCCACGCAACATGGCAAATTATTTTTCACCCGTTTTAAAAGATTTATGTCGCCGCTTTTGATGGCAGGTTGTTGTGACAGTTTGATAATCATGCGCCGGTGCTGTCATTCATGCCACGGGATGAGTTTGGTCAACTTTGAACGACTGCCTGGAGCTTATTCTTTTTACAGTATTTTTATTTTGTTTTCTGCAGTTCTTGTCAATTGATGATAACCTCGGTACGTACCATTATGGCACAGGAAACCGCGTGACGCCACACCGAGGGTGTCTGGACCGACCGACGGGTCGCTTACAGTGAGGGGTGTTGGGAAAAAACCCCGAACCTGCGCAAGCCCGAGTGTCGGTATACAGGAGTAAGAATTCTGTTGGTAGCGCGAAAAAACCCCGATTTTGGCTGGATTGCCAGGGCTGGTGGGTCATGCCTACACCAACCCCGTAAACACTGCAGTGGGGTATATTAAAGCGAGATGACGATACAGCGACCGAACGAAAAAAAATACATACACAAGGCCGTAAGAAAAGATCATCCTTTCAGGTTCGAACGCTCTGAACTTAAGGAACAAGGTTAATACAGGGGAATAGGCGGATATGAACTGTTCGGACCGATGCCCGTGAGCACGAGAGCAAGGAAGGGTTCCGCGTCTTGAGTACGTTCATCCTTTCCTCTCTCAATGCGAAATATGGGAAGCAGAGTCACATTCGCCGCTCAGACGGAGGCCCATCTGCGACACACCTGCCCGGACATATCCGCCAAAAAGAGACTGTTGAGAAAAATGAAAGGGAAGAAAGCTCGGCTGCGAAGCTGCCTCATCCATACACATAACGTCCAGGATCGTCGTCGTTTAAACTACCGGGCCATTGAGGAGACATTCTGCTCGAAAAATCTGGATACATCTGGACAATGGCGTTTCGTCCCCCGAGTTGATCACCCTGCAGAAAAAGGAGGCGAGTGGGAAAGGTAGATCAAATAGTATGTATGCCTTACTAGATGGTCTCATCACATATTTGCAATTATCGATGATTCCCGTGTTTGCTATTTGATCAGAAATGTATAAACGTGTATCATGTCAGTGGTGTTTACCATACCCTTGGGAACGAAGTAGCCCGTGTAAACATGCATCTTCGATGGATGCACGAGCAAGGGTCGCTGACGGATCATTGCGAAGATAAACATCGCTATCATCAGTTGGAGTTGGATGCACGCACGCGCCTGAGGGAAAAGCCGGCTGTCATGTGAACACTTGCACTTACGACTGCTGAGATGTCAGGTAGGGAGGACCTGTCGTTGAAGTCAGGTAAAGCGGTAGCATGGCCAACGACGGTTGCGATTTCGCGCTAGGCTCGACCCTGAATGTGGGGGTATGACGGGGCCACGGCCAGGGGAAGAGACTGTGTAGTAGTGGCGGTCTCGTGAGGTACATTGTAGTGAGGGTCACCATCGGCCAATTCCGCGATAGCTGAGGGTCTCCGCCGTGGGCATGGAGCGCGGTCTTTTTGCTTGAACTCGACGCATCAATATATGCGGGTGTACATGCATATTTGAGGTTCTTCTTATTTCCCCGACCTTTCGACGCTTTCACAAAGTAAAGGACGGACCCGAAGATCTCTGGGATATTGGTATGTCACACCTGAGGCCCGAGGGTTATGGTGAAGGTGGGAACATTTACTTCCTTGGCCAGAGTGTCAGCAGGATACATACACTGATTATTTCGACGCTCACGCTGCAGGACTTTCCCCCAAGGAAAGTCCCAAAAAACAAAACGGTTGCTTTTCGCGAGAACAACACGTCGAGACTAGACTGTAGTAGTACTCGACGCCGTGCTCCATCACGGCGACGATCTTTCCTCAAGATTCTTCGTTTCGTACTCATGATACACGACAGGCATGCTGACAGACCACTGCAGACCTTGCAATACACTTGCACTGTCTTGCGGTACTATGCCCGTGGGATGAAGAACAAGTACATTTTGCAAAAGGTCCAATGATGTTGAGTCTTGACATCCATCTGATCGTTCCCAAATTCCAAAAATGTTGGGTGAGAAGGAAGCTGGCTGGCTCAGAAGCCGCCTCTGACCGGAACCTTTGATGTACCTTGCAAGATTCTAACTTCTGCGTGTCCGTCGCCACGTTTCTCCTTTGCCTTGATGCGACCGTAACCCA
This sequence comes from Boletus rufocinnamomeus, assembly GCA_038092675.1. Classification (NCBI taxonomy): domain Eukaryota; kingdom Fungi; phylum Basidiomycota; class Agaricomycetes; order Boletales; family Boletaceae; genus Boletus; species Boletus rufocinnamomeus. The sequence goes on from JBBPQV010000226.1 coordinate 17,658, forward strand.
ATCCCAACCGTATCTATGGAGTGGGGGAGCGGAGGGGGAAAGGAAAGGCTCCCTACGACCCCATCGTGATGCTAGTACGCGAGCAGGTCCTTGCATGGGCATCTGTCTCAAAGTTGAGTATGACCAACTCGTACAGACACCATAATCCCTTGGATGAATCAAGGGCTCATGTAAGTGAGAAGAAAACGGCAATTGGGAGTCTCCGCCGAAGCCGAGGTTACCCACGATGGACGTCCTCATGGTGACCAGGGCGGGATTTTGTACACATGGACACGACGCTGCCCTTGTTTTGCCGTATGCAAGACCGAGCGTCGCCAAGTGAGGTCACCCCCGAAAAGAACCAAACGGAGATCGCCTAGAACAGGCCCCCGGGGTAGACATCAACGTCAAGGTTGTGGGAGCCTCTCAATTCCGTACAAGCTCTTTATCCATAAGTTACTTTGGTGAGTCCGTGACAGGATAAGTCTTCTCCGAGGAAGAATCATACATATGAGGCGATGACAGAACAAGTTGCCTTTCAAAAGGAACGCACCAAGGCAAATCAAACAAAAAAGCAGTGAGATGATGATACGGACGGCTCACCGCTCAGCTGGGTGCATTCGGTCGACCTCGAATCCCATCGGTAGAATGTTTAAAGCGTTGATTTATCTAAAGTATTACAAAAGATCGAGTTTGCATGACGAACTACCAAAGCTACCAGCCCAAGGAATCCCTCGAGTACACATTGTAAAGCTCATGCAACCAACCCAAACCAGTGGAAGTGAAATCCGATCCGCAAACCCTATAGTAAAACAACACCAGCTACTCCAGATATAACCTGAAGTCTGAAGAGGTTGTACATAACCTTGATAAATCATGCATAAACACAAATGATCGGAAGGACTAAAACGAGGGAGAATCTAGACCAGCTCCAAAAAGTGGAGGAAATACAGCACATTATCGCCAGGATAGTAGCATTTTGAGGCGTCGGGTATCGATCATCTTATGCCGTCAAGTATAAAACTTGGGTATCTTCCTTGGCTTATAGAGCAAACGCGGCGACGGCGAGAACAGCGGAGCTGAAAAGAGTGACAGCGCCGAGAGGACGCGTTGAAAGGGCGCCGGAGGTTGGGGACAGGCCGGCAGTGGCGGTACCGGAAGCCGAGGATTTCGGAGATGAAGAAGAAGTAGCGGCTTGAGTCGTGGTGCCTCCGGAAGGAAGAACAGTAAGACTATCGGGTGAGATGGAAAATCAGGCACGAAAGAAGTCACAGCGGCAAGACTTACGGTGCGGCCGATGTAGAGGGGGCCGATGCAGAGGGGGCCGCAGAAGAGGAAGTACTGGCCAAGCAGGAGGTATCATTGCTGCTGCCAATAGTGACCTATTACCCGCCATGGGAATAGTTAGGCAAGAAAAGTCCAGTCTGTGGAAAACGTACGGTTCCGCTCCAGGCTTCGTTTCCGGCTGAATCCAGCAGAGAGAAAACGATTTCAGTACCGGCAGCGAGATTGACGGTCCAGGTCAGATCGGTGGAAGTCTGGTTCCCAAGGTCCTCGCTGTGGTGGATGAATGGCAGATCGGAGAAGGTGGCGGAAAGGACTCACAGGGCTTCACCGCACATATCCTGTGCGGAGACAATGAGGAGGTCATAAGGGGGGCTATCGGTAGCGGTCCAAGTGAGCTGAGCTGGTTGGCACTGGGAAGAAGATTGGAAAGGGAACTGCGAGGAAGAGAAGGACGGACCTGGACCAATTCGGGGGTGTCGATCTGGAAGCCGGACTGTGCGAAAACGGAGTGGAAGAGGGTGATAAGGAGAGAGAGGGAAAAGAGTGTGGTGAACATGACTGCTCAGTGGAGGGTCGGACAGCTGGCAAGGAATTGAGACGACATGCGAGTGATCTTATGCATGTCTGATTTCAAACCCCGCACAACAACACACGGCCTCGCCGTCACCGGAATAAACTGATCTTTTCATTTGTTTCAGTTGACATGCTCCTCACACGCCTAAAGCCTACTCTTTACAACGTTGCCCTCTTCTACCAGTCTCCGCCGCTTCGTTATCCTATGCACATCATTATCAGCAGTGACCTCTCATCTCATCAGAAAAGCCTCACCCAGAGTGCACCATTACGCTTGGTTCCTTGCCAATGCCTTCCACCGCTTGCCGCTCCTCAACGGGCACATACGGTCGCTCGGACGGACCGACGTAGACTTGTCTCGGGCGCCATATCTTGACACCCTCCGGGGACAGCATCATCTAGTATACCATCAGCAACGTTCTGACTGCACCAAGATCGCCAGCACCTGACGCCAGTGTGCGAGCCACCCCACGACACGAGGTACAACGAACAGGACAGGGAAAAAGTCCATCGGGAAACCTGGTATTCATGAGCTCACTTCCATATCATGATTTCTCGTCCGAGTACACACCCATCGCACGATAAATCAGCCCACTATTGAGCCAAACCACAGCGTCAGAATTTGGTTCGGTTGCAAAATATGGACATACCTCCAAAAGTCAACATTAGGAGCAAGCTTCCGGGAGACGAAATAGTCGTCTTTGAGAGCTGCATCGTGCAATGCCATGGCAGTGTTGAGCAGAGGATCAGCACCCGTTCTGCACGACGAGAGCATATTGTCGGTATATGCGTCAACTAAAGCAAGTTGGGGACGTACACTGCGAATACTTCATCTGCAACCTTTCTTATGATGAAAGACCGTGGGTCAGACTGTCAGAAAGAGACCTCAGCCAACTTGTTTTTCCTAGCAAGTGGGATGATAAACTCACGGTCTTATAAACACGATGCCCGAACCCGCTGAGCACCTTCTCGCGGCGCTTCACAGCTGCGAGGAATCCGGGGACATTTTCAGGACTAGAATCCACGCGTTAGCCCCGACGGTTGTGGATGAGGCTAATGCTATGCAGACATACCTTCCAATAGACACCAACATCCGGATCACGGCTTCGTTTGCGCCTCCGTGAAGCGGACCACTGTATACCATAATATTAGTGGGCGCAACGCAGAATCCCAGATCGGTACTTACTACAACGAAGCACACCCCGCGGCAATTGCACTATATGGATCTGGGAGGGACGATCCAGTTTGAAGGACAGTGGTACTGGAAGCATTCAGCTCGTGATCGGCATGGAGAATGAACAGGATGTCCAAGGCGCGGACAAGGACAGGATGGGGTCTGTATGCAATCCTGCTGGACGTCGATGTGATCGGGAAAGCGTCACTGTGTGAGAGATGGTCGAGCTGAAAGAGGAATCTGATAGACAAGCCAGCGACGTTCAGCCTACTCTGTGACACGCCAAAGACAGAAAGTACATACGACTCTGTATAGCTCATCCCCGTAGGTGGTACCACGAACTCTCTTCCTTGCCGGACACGGTAGGCCATTGCAGCGAGGGTCGTCGCTTTTCCTATAAGCCTGTAAATCTGCTTGTCCATGTTCTGAAGCGCAGCTGGGTCCCCCTTTGCACCATTCGTGTAGAGGTTCTGGCCTAGAAGAGGTCATCAGCGTTCTGCCCCGCCGTCCGCGCACCGACAAGCAACCAGACGATACCTGACAAAGACGGGTTCGCCTCGCCGTAATAAGACCCCAAGTACGCGAACGCGCTGGTCAGGATGGCCATCGGATGGGCGTCATACCTGAAGGCGCGAAAGAATCCAGCTGCATCTGCATGCATCACGCCATGGTTGAGCACTTCGCGTTCAAAGTGGGAGAGCTGAACCCGGGTTGGGAGGGAGCTATAGATGAGGAGGTATGCACACTCGAGGAACGAGGATTGGGCGGCGAGTTGTTCGATGGGGTAACCTCTGGGAGGGACGCGTGGTGAGAAACGAGGCGGGCTATATGTATACGTGGGAACAGGATGTACCTATAGCGCAGGATGCCGTTGTCACCGTCGATGTAAGTGATGCCACTCTCGATGACGGCGGTATTCAGGAAGCCTCGGTCGGAGACACGTAGGCCGCGTTCGGACTCGTCTTCTGGGCGGTCATTTGGGCCGGGTGGGGCGCGAATGGACTTGAAAAAGGAAGCGGAGATGGCGTTGTGCGATATACTGTGATATTCGAGAGAGACGTGAGCTGCGTGTGTAGAACACGAGGTACACCGGAACGCACGAGACATTGTATGGTTTTCCGGTACGGTTGTCTATGACTGTCAGGGAGTCGTCACGGTTGGCCTTTGATGATGGGGTGTCTTGACCCATGCTGCGAGCAGAGACTTGGGCCGTACTGACCCGGTGTGGGGTGCTTAAGTACTTGGGGGCGCATCACCACGTCAGAGCCGGCTCGGTTCAGACTCGGTTAGTCCGTCTAGTCGCAAACCCGTGATATCACATGCAACTGTCTCAAGATCGTGCATTGTTCAATTGTACAGTGTAAATCATCATGGTATCTTGCTTGTCTACGATGACCAGACCCCAAATAGAATAACCCTTTTCATGCAGCATTTTCCGGCTTCTTTTCTCTCGACAGCCATCCTGACAAACACAAGGTGAGACAGAGTGGAGTACTACCAGCACAGAACATACCTCGCAGCTTCTGATCATGGGCCCTTTGTCTCTCGCGGTCCGCAATCCGCTGACGCGCCAACTCTGCGTCGACCAATGGTGCTTCTGTGATCATCGTTCCAGTGATTAGTCACCTGCCAAGTAAAAGGGATGCATGCCATTGGGTGCAATCTTCTTCGCTTCTGAGAGGACCACTTCGGCTTTCTCAAAATATCCTAATTCCCCTAACGCCTTGCCTTTGCGGAAGAGTGCTTTGGAGTTGGCCGGGTTCTTTGCGATTGCCTAGGTCGTCCTGGTTGTCAGACCCGAAGTGCTCGGGGCGTGTGGTGGTTACCTTGTCAGCGGTGTCTATGGCGCGTTTCCAGTTTTCTTGTTTGAGATGACACGCCGACATATTAGCGTAGATCTTCTCCAGCATGAGATCGACCTGTTGGATATTTGTATTTGTCCACATACTCAGGATCGATAACATGACTACCAACCTCGGTTTTCTCATCTTTGGCACTCGCAGCTTGGTCGACGGCGGAGGCCAGTTGGGAAGTGGGGAAACCCATTCCGAGGGATTTTAGTGCGTTTCTGAGTCACGTGAGAAACTGTGGGCTAGGCCTGCCTGTCGACCACGTACTTGTCGAGTCCATGGAGATACATGAGGGCCTATAAAATCAGTGAGATTCCGACCTTCAAGTGCAATCATGATGCACGGTGGTACTTCGTGATATGATCGTAATGCTGTGCGGATTCGTGGTGTATTCAGACACGCCACTATCAGATAAGGACTGACTTGAGAGACTCACCATTCTTGAGATCACCGTTTTTGAACGCTGTATCAGCAACATCCTTTTTTTCGCGCGCTGTCTGCAGCTTGGATACTACTTGTGTCTGCTCTTCTGGTGTCAGAGCCACCGCGTTCGCGTCGAGAGGGACGGCTGGGCCTGCATGTCGAGGAGAAGATGTGGATGCGGTGTGATCAGACATCACTGAGCTCGGCACCAGAAAAACAAGTCTAGAAAGCGAAAGTGGTCTAAGCAGTGTCAAAAGTCATGGGGGCAACGGCAAAGATCAAAGGGGGGGAGTCTATTTGTCTATGTTGTCCCTCCTTCCGCATTCGGATCTGCCAATGCTCCGCTCAGCGTCGAGGTCGCCGACGTTCTCCGTCTTATTTTCATTCGCGTCCAAGGATACCACTCAAAACTCTTTTCAATGGCTCTCCTTAGTACCGTCCTCGGTTTCTCTGCCTTTGGCCTCGCGTCACGTTTCGGCCAGCTCGCAATACAAAGGAGGAATCTCATGGACAGTGTGTTGTTCTCCATACAACATCTGACATATTTATATCCAACACGCTTTCCTTTCAGACTTGGCTGGACACGCCATCGCAATTGCTGCATTTGGATATGCAGGCTACTGGGTACACCACTACGAAATACGAACAAACGAACTCATCGCATGGAAACGTGCGGAGATACAAGCCAGGGCGGACGCTGAAAGAGAGGCAAGAGGGGTAGGAGCGGCTTGATGTGGGTCAAGAATCCCGTGGATGGTCGCGATTGTAATGGACTGCTTGTGCTTCGACTTGGCGTAGGTTCGTGATTTGCGCCGTGGGTGTTCAGTGGACCTGACGCGTTGCCTCCGAGAAGAGATTCTATAGCACAGCACGGTGTTGCGAACTTTCTATCTAGAAGCTAATTGATACCTCATCGATCATCCGGGAAAGTCTACATGGAAATGTCCACATTCGATGGGGGTTTCCGTGCTGTCACAGTCAATTGACTGAACGATTCCGAGTGCCTCACCAATACGCCGCTTGCCAGTTTCACCCTTCCACCAGGGGTTGAACGAGCACGTGTATTGCGTCTAGTCTTTTATCTTGAAACCTTTCTAAAACAAACACGGCCTTTTACCACCTCATGCGGTGTGACGATCGAAAGCATGCCATCGGGTGACTTGGTGTTTCAGGTAATGTGCCCACCGGAGAGGTCCCAACTTCCATTCCGTGACTCCTTTTTCTCTGTATGCACTGAGTTCTGGCACGCCCATCGAGCAGGTGCAGTACGGAAATGAACGCTGCTGAATGCAACACGTTCTAGGGTTGTCTCGTGTCCGATTAGCCAACGATGGACGAGCCTGGAAATCGGACCTTGAAAGAACAGTATAAGAGGGGGCGAGCGAGGATGGTCTTGCCGGCCCATTAGAGATGAACCATTAAGAAAACCACAAAAATACGACATATAACTTCTCCATTGACTACTACCATGCGTTACCTTCTCCTCCTGCTCGTGCTTAGCTTTGTAGCCTCCTCCACGTTCTTTTATGTAGAAGCCAGAAAGGTGCGTCGGTCGTTGTGCGCCACAATACTGTTACTGACTGTGGTTGTCCAAAGCCCCACAGATCCTTCAAACCGAAGACGATGGGCAGACGTTCTAGGGGGGACTTTTAAACACTAAGTCCCCGTTGTATTGCATTTTAACAGCCTGTATCATAATCACCTCAAGGTATGTGCTGCGGTCGGGGTATGTATCAGAGACGTTGATCATGTGTTGATTCAGTTTGCTTGTAATTGCATGGTCCTGGGGACTGGAGCGGACAATTGGCCACGAGTTTTGCGCATTTACTCCACCCATGTCAGACGATGTACACGTGTAGCGCCCATGTCTTTTCCTGATTAATCAGCCCTGTTTATGAATCACACACGCGAGTGATTTCAACGAGAAAGTGTGGCACGAGGCAGCAACGTGGTGCACATACCGCGGACGATTTAGCGCGGAGCTTGAAATTAATTCGAAGACATATTGTTCGGGTGTCGTCGGAGTTGAAACCCGAGAAGTAAACAAATTGTTATGTAATCGAAGTACCGTCAACGCGAACGACGACGACGACGACACACCGAAGCTGAGACTTTCCTTGCTCCGTCATCCTCTGCCTTCGACCCCACCCATCGCCTCGGACTTTTATTATTTTTTCTTGCTATTTTTCTCCGTCGTCGTTGCCATCCGCTCTTTTGCTTATGATGCCCGTGTCTCTCTCCCCACTCGCTCTCATCGTCCCCCGTCCGAACATTCCCGCTACCGTCCACCCAGCCTCTGCACCGCGCACCCCTAACCGCAGCCCCGCCGCGTCCCACATCTTCCTTTCCCCGCCCTCGGCCAATCGAAACAGCACAGACTCGTGGAACAGTTCAAATTACGATTTCGAAGACCCCAACGCGGTGTGGAAAGAGGACCAGGTCAGGCTGCTGTCCAGGGTGAGTCCGATTTTTGCGACGTCTTCACGCCCGCTCATGTTCCATTCGAGACCCTTGATGCCCTCCCAGCACACCTTATCACGCCCTTCAACGGATTCGTGCCGCCGTCTAATCTACTCGACAAGATTGCCCGTGGTATATCAGCCGCCAAAGGACCCAACGACTGGGCGCATTCCATTCGTGCAACTCGGATCAAGCTCCTCGAGCTTGCGCGCCGTAAGGCTCAAGAAGAAAGGCGCAGGGTTGTCGTTGGGGAGGATTGTGCACCGTTGGGCGAGGTAGCCTGTCAAGGCGACACCTGCAGAGCGAGGACACCCGATCCCGCAGAAGTACTTCAACCTCGAACCAACACTCCTATTCACACACGTCGCCCACTTTATCGTCAGTCCAGCATGGACTTTATGAATCCGGACCAGTTGGACCGGAATGAAAGCATCGCGAGGTATGTGCATCTTTGCTTTTTCGTCGTAGCTTCGCTATTTGATCTGCGCTGTGATTGCTGACGAATATTTGGCGCATACAGTCTCTCAACTCGTCTTGAGCGCCATGACCGCGTGTTGCACCATCCTTATCTTCGGCCGGTGCATACTCGCCATCCGTCTGGGTGCAACAGACCTTCCCCGTCGACACCTAGTTCGTCAACTCTCAACTCGAATCGGTATTCCGGAGTTCGTAAGTCGACTATTTCGACATCGTCTGCTTCCTCTTCGTTTGGATCCCCAATGTCGATTTCCGCTCCGCTTCGCCCATCGTCCCTTCGCCGTGCTTCTACCCTCACCCTAGCAAGCGCAAGCGAAGTGCACGTCGACGCTGTTGCCGATTCCGAGAATGCTTTGAAGAATGATTTTCGGCCCAGTGCTGGATATCCAGAGGCGAGCATGGGCGCCAAGGTTGCTGTCGAAGTCAAGCGAGTGCCATTCCACAATAGCGGAGGCAATGCTACGCCGCCGGCACCAGCAACGCCTAGTAAACCGAAGAAGCCCAGGTCGACACCTGTCACTACGATTGCGTTTCAGCGGAAGGCCGTTCCGGGTTCTTCGGTTGGAGAGATGAAGCCAATGCCGCGGACACCCCCAAACGAGCTTCGCGTGCTAGTCCCAGAGAAGGCAACACCGAACCAGGTCAGCACCCACACCAAGAAAGTCAGGAAGGGCCACAAGCCTCAGCTCTCGTTTTCCTCTGACGAGGAGGAAAAAATGCGCTCCAAAACCGCGAAGAAGGTGCGCACGCGTGAGCCCTCATGGTCCATCCCTCTCGCCCCCGCGGCGCCATTGCAACCGTCGTTGCTTCTGCCATCGGTACTTCCAAGGGAGAAAGTAGGGAGTGATTCGGGACGCAGCACAAGCACCGGCATCAGATCGAAGATATCTATGTCCTCGAGTTCCTCGACTGATAACGATCTCTCGACCGCTAGCACGGAAACGGCCGCCACTACCGTTTCTGCCTCCTCTACATCTGACTCTCAAGCCAAACATAAATTGCCTAGGAACCTCAGCCTCCATACCCAGGTTCCGCCTCTCACGCAGTCAGCAGTGGAGGCAAAGAAATCCGCCCGTCGAAATCCCGCCCGCAATCCATCCATGTTTGGCCATGAATTACCTTATCCGCAACGCACGCCTGCATCGCCCTCGCGCATTCCCGTTTCTTCACCGATGCCACTTTCACCAGCTGTCAACTCTGCTGCCGTAACCTCTTCCACATCCCCCTTGTCCGCGTCCTCGCGCCCGCGCACTCTTCGCCGGGCCGCTCGGCGCATCTCTTTTGGAGGTGCGGCCGGAAACGGAAACCTGCCCAGCCCGGCTGAAAGCCCACGAGGTCACGGTGGGGAAACATCGGTTCTCGGCAGCGCCTTTCAGCTTGCATAAGTCTGGTCGGTGGAGCGTGAAGCGCTGGGCTCTTCATTATCACCCGTCCATCCGATCCATCAATGCTCCATATCACTTGTCTCTATATTTCCCTCTAACCCGCTTGATCTTCCGTCATTTTCGCTTCCGGAGTTCTCTAATCCAAGTTTCATCGTTGTTTGAACTGATAGCTTTCCTGATCATGTCCATTTTCCTCTCATTTTTGCCATGGCTCGCCACTCGCCATTTTTGTTCCACTACCCGAATTTTCGTGTCTCGTTTACCTCCTGGGTTCCTATCATCTCTTCGTTCGTTTAATCCTTTACGTTTTCAGCTGTCGTGTCACGACCACTTCCATTTCTCCTTTCTACGAAATTTACACACCTTCGTCTGATCTTCTTCCTTTTCTATTCTTCACCAGACCCTAGCCAAGCTCATCCGCGGTCCATCAACGTGTCTCCCTCTTCCCACATTCCTTCGAATAATATTATTCGCCGAGGTACGCTCCACCACTTCGAACCCATGACGACCTAAACTCATTGTATGCATAGATCATTCGTGCTTCGCTGCACTATCCCACTCCTTTCTCATTCTCGTCGCGTGCTAATGGACACGCTCCCAATGCCGACGCTCCCTGTTTCCTGACCTGCTCGTCTCCGACACCCACTCATTCGAATCTACTGCTAACGGACCGTCGACTGGGGAAAGCTCTGGGTTTACCTATTTTCAACCGTTTGTTCCTCCGATTTTCTACATTTCGCTTCGCCCATTTTAGGCCTTATTTTGACCGCATCATTTTTTGAACAAGCTCTGCTCTCACAGATGTACCATGGCCTATCCATTATCGCTGCCACTCACTAACCCTTTCGCGCACTAATTCTTGTGCCCACTCAACGCTCATTCACGTTTTTGTTTTGTCGCCCCGAGGCTTGTACAAACTCAACCTCCATTCCCATACTCTGTGCTCTATTCACATCCGTTCACTACTGAATCTCGCTTTCCCGAATCCTCTTCTCTTGTTCATTCCCTCGCTCTTCTTTCGTCCTTGTACAACAAACCTACTCACTTGCAACCCGTTCGTTGATCGTCTCGGGTCTTGGGTGAATACGGAACGGTAGTTACAATTTTTACGGTACTGTTCAAACATGCTACCCATCAATACTTGTGTGTACCATTGGTTGTATCCTTTGTACAACAGTCTGTAAATGGGGAAGGAAGGTTGCGGAAACCAGATTGACTCCAAGGGTGAATTACATGTAAATCCTGACCAATGTTTGGATGAGACGAGCATGCGGGAAGACATGTAAGTGGGCGGATGACCCCGGGACTCATGCCAATGGCCTGGCATCAGCAAATGCTGATATGATGAGACAGACAACCACAGGTCTATAGAAAATCTACTGTTGACAGACCATGAGCACTGTACTATAGCAACAAGTATTTTTCCCTGACCATCAACACACAGAATAGTGGGGTTTTATTTTATTTTATTCTTTCTACAACTTTAAAAGCAAATTGACAGCATGACATGCAAGACCAAAAAAAAAAGGAAGAGACAAAGACAAAAGCACAAAGCATCAAAAGAAAAAAAAAGTTGAAAAGCCCTTTAGACAAAGTTGGTCTCGTCCAAATCACCCACCTCAATCCAGGCTGCTCCTTCATACCAGTCACAGATTAACTTTCCAATGAGGGACTTGTGTGGACCAGCATATTTCTCAATGTATGCCTTGCTGGAGAAGATCACCATGCCCCTCTTGCACCTACTCAGCATGACATTCATTCTCCTCTTGTCCTGAAGAAATCCAAGGTCCCTGGATCTAACCAGAGAGATGATGATATAATCCTCCTCATTTCCTACCACAGCCATCAGCTTTTCAACCTGACCATTAATACATGAAAATGGACTTACCTTGGAAGGAGTCTACATTGAAACACTTATCCCCCCACTCAAGTTCAGCCTTCTTCAGGTGTTCTTCAATCAGGGACCTCTGACCATCATAAGGAGTGATAATCCTGAAGTTCTTCTCCTGAGCTTGGAACATGGAGGCAAGCTGGACAATAGCTTTGCACTCCTCCAAGTTCTAGAACAAAGGTGAACCAATACATAATGAAAACATCATTAGGAACACACTCACCTTCCAACTGGTACCATGGGACATCTGTTGACTTGGTACATTGACAAAGTAGCAGAGTGGAGAGTCTGTCTCTGCTAAAGGATGATGTTCATTGGATTTGAGGAGAGGTTCTGAATCTCCATCCTTGGAGGGATAGACAGTCTGGGCAACAAAATCACCAATTTGGGGTGGCATTCGATCTAGCACTAGGTCAATCATTGAATGGTAAAACCTTACCAGAAAACTCACACTGAGTGTCAAGAAAAATAATGGGACTTTTACCAGTGGTGGGGTTTGGTTTGATGAGGTGGTCAACTTCAAAAACACTTTGAAGCCCCTGGATATCATCTTGATCATGTGGTGGTACTATATGATTCCTAAGCATAGAACCAATCCAGAAAACAAAGACTTACATTGCATGTTGTCACCAATGAAGATGACTTTTCTAATGGTGGTGAAATTGGTGAAAAGGGGAATGTAGTCTCAAACTTCTATCTGGGAGGCCTCATCAATGACAACAGTGTGAGGAGGAGCACTTTCAAAGACACCCTGTCTTCTTAATGTGTCACTGGAGAGCATGCTGAGTGTACAAAGTACAACTGGGCAGCCATTGAGTTCAGAGAGCCTCCCAGAAAATTCACCAC